>JAGFPH010002039.1:101566-123003 GCA_018207615.1 Philaenus spumarius
ATTTTACCAATTAATGTCGTAGCTGAAATGTATACACAAATTTTATCGGCCCTACAAACTAATTTGCCTAGGGGCCGCATGATTGAGTCGACTCACTTGAAAGCAGTAAAACATCGGAGCGAATTTTGTTATCTACTAAATATACATCGGATAAATAAATATACATGTACTAAATAAATTTAAATGTCGTGTGCACATGGCGGGGAAAAATAAAACCACAACAAAAAATATAAATGTATCCAAGCGATATTCTAGTCGCACTTGAGCGCCTTACCAATACATTGTCATAGGCCAACGTTCTCTAGGCTGACTCTGCTCACTGAATGCTCACCGAGTGGTATTGCATACCCTTAAAGGAAAATATTACAATTACATTTATTTAAAAGTTCTTTTCGTTTTAAAATGTCAGACGATTTGTTTTCAAGGAAGAAAAGTAGTAACGGATGGATTTTTACAAAATTACTTGTTAAATTATGCTGCTTGCAACAGATGCAAAATGAAGTGAAGCACCTATGATTCTTCCGAGCACCTTAAGTGAACGAGCAAAAGAATCACTGCGACGAGCAGGGAAACCCAATCACAGGATAGGACGTCTACTGGCCCTTCCTCAATGGACACTCTGTTGACCCTACAAAGAATTAAATTTTACCAAATAGGTAAATGTTTAATATTTAATAGTAAAGAAAGTCAAAAATAGTAATGGTATTTTGCCATTTGGATACACATTTCATGATAGTTTATTTTTAAGAAGAATAAAAATCTATTATACAAATCACTGTTACATACTTTAAAAAAAATTTATCTCATAAAACATGTTCTCTACTGAGAAAGGTATTTAGTTTGAATGGATATTTTGAGGGAAATACCTGACAGTCGATTTATCATAACAGTGACATGATAGATGGTTAATTTAAATTTAGTACTGCACAAATGAAAATCGATTGACCACACTATATTACGTATAGGTCTATGTTGAACACTTACAGACCACATTTAAATTTGTTCCATTTTGTTAATTTGTAGTAGGGTATAGAGGCTCCAATAAAAATAATAGTAAATTTTAAAATGGAAAGAGTAACTTTCATTTTGAAATAGTAACGACACGTGTTAACTGTTAACACATATGTAACGGCATATGTACAGTGTGTCATTGCTGCAATGTGTAAATGTTTACTTTGTGAAATTAATATAATAAGCCTCAGTAAATAAGAAGGCGCCCGTTTACAGATCGTTGTCATGGATCTGACGATAACCATCAAAACTAGTTATCCACTTGGATTGTCTAGCAGAGTGAAATAAGGTATTTAAACCTGTATAAACATTAAGCATGCAACACAAGAGGCTACACCTACATTAAATCTAATTTTATGTATATATTATAACTATTTTCATGTATAACAAACTTTTTTTCGAGTAATTAATTAAATTATTTTTATACAAATTAATTATTTCACCACATCAATGCTGTTACACATTTTAGTTTCTTACAATTAATTGCAGTTTTGATTTCACAAATGTATTAGGTTTAGCTTCCATTCTAGTTGTGCCAGCCCTCAGGTAACTATTTTAAGGTTTAATTGTTTCATCTTTATTTTTAGCAATTTAATTAGTATTCTCAAAGTGTACTAAAGTGTCTTCACTGTAATTTAGAAATAGTTTTTCCGTGTAGCTTGCTGGTAGACATGAAACTGTTAACTGTATAAAAATGTTTACAGTTAAATATTCACGTTTAAAATTGTTTTTCTCCCAACTCTCTATGTCTCTCTGATTGTATAAATGTCCCAACTATAACTACTTAATTCCATATTAAATTCCAAATTAAAGTAAGCTGAAACAACCGTTATAAAATATTTTAATGTTAACATACATTTCTTATTCTATGTTGGTTTTGTAATTAATAATAAACATAGTTATTCAATTATCAAAGACCAATACCTAAATAAAATTATTAACATTATTTGTAAAAAATCTAAATCTTGATCTAAAATAAGGTAATATTCACTCTGGACCCAAATAACCCCATTTTTAACTTTGGCCTTGTAGGAAGGAATTGTTTGAAGTTTTTAAATGCTGTCTAAAAATCTGTAGAAGTGTTTGCACTGGTGCCGACTTACTATTGTAACTAACAACGATCGACAGGGATCAAATAATGTTTCCGTCCAAACTAACAATACCGACCCCATCTTAACAGTTTAGCGATAGGGTAGTATAAAAGCTTGTTATTAGCTTTGAATATGCCAATATTTAAAGGTAATAAAAAAGTATGCCCTGTAGTAAACCCTTTACGCTCAAAAGGCCGCTACCAGTGGCCACACCCAACTCTTAGACAACTTATATCATTTCCCATGAACTTAGTACTCTCAGGTTGCATGGCCACCGAGAGTGGCCGCTCTTTCGTCGGCATGTACTTGGCTGCCGTTTTGACCAGCTCGGAATTGTTTTGTTGAATTCACTTGACAAGTTGGTAAGTAGGTTAGAGCAAACATGAATATTGTATAAATAAGCCCTGTTTGATGACAACTATAACTTATTTTAAATAGAAAACCCGGTATTGCTTAGTATTTTAAACCTCAAAAAGAAGTTATATTTATATTGTATAAATAACATATGAAAACCAAAGTGGGGTACAACCAATAGTCATGTTTTTAAATGACAAACTACAATGTGGAAAATGTTTTAAAATCGCACAAACTTAAATTATAACTGATTTATTTAAATTATCAATTTTTGTAATTTAATAATAATTAACCATTTATTACGGCACTAACAACGACTAGTAAAGCATTGAGTGAAAATACAGAGGTTATATTATTGAGCACAACACAGCTGTTATAAAAGGAGGGAAAGTAATCATGCGTTGTTCACATAGTTCAATAGTTTCTCTACAGATTCCAGCACTTTCCACAGAAAATAATATAATTTGGTAAAACGAAATAGGTTTCCATAGGTGCGTAATGCTATGTCCACTCACGGTGGCCGTACGAGTGTTCGCGGTATTTTGTACTAGGCACTCTGAGTGGCAAAGACTGCGAAAACAATTCCAAGCTGATACAGAAAATGGCATGGTCACTCTCAGTAGCCGTACGACTCCAGAGAAACATTTTTAAAAAGGCTCTTCGAGCGCAAAGGGTTAATATTTATTTTGTTTGTCGCCATTCCGACTATTGTTATAAATGAATATAATATTAAATACTTACAACAGTGCACTGTTAATTTTTTTATAAATGTGATTCTGGTATAATAATTTATTTAAATGTTTGTGTATGTACTTTATTAAGTGTTAAGTGCTCTAGATGTTTCTCCAAAACTTTAAAATGGCTGAGTAGCCGAAACGGTCGACGTTATTTAAAAAATACGACAATTGACTAGTGACGACGGTAAGTTGATTAACATTATATCAAAATGAATATTTTGTTGATTTGGGAAAACTGACTTATTAATACTTTCAGCGAGGTTTCATTCTGGTTTAAAATGAAATAATTCAATTAAATATATATATAAATAAATATTGATCTTGACTTGTGAGAAGATATACTTGATGGAATAAACTTTGAACACAAAATCTCACAACTAATTCGTTTATTAACTCAAACGCGTTTCAACAACAAAGTCGCCATCTTCACTGATGCACAAGCTATAATAGTCAAACTATAACTATAAAATTATAAAAGTTTGTTATAGTTTGACTACTGTAGCTCGTGCATCAGTGAAGATGGCGACTTTGTTGTCGAAACGCGTTTGAGTTAATAGACGTATTGGTTGTGAGATTTTGTGTTTTTCTATCAAATAAATATATATAAATAATTATGTGGTATGTTTGTGTGTTGCACACTTCCCAGACCCAATTTGTTCAAGATATGTTTGCATTCTTTTTGTAAATAGACGGTGAAATTATAAATTGACAGTTAAGTATCAGTTTTTATATTTGCTGTAAGTATATACATGTAGTTTTTGTTGTTATTATGTTTTAAAATAATTACAAAATGTATGATCCGTTTAATCAAAGAGAATTGTTGACCTTACTCTGAATGTGTAATGTGATTAAAAGGAGATGATCACTCACTCCACACAGATATAGGTCATGAGCTCTGCTCTGTTGGCCCTGTTAGCCTCAGTCTGGAAGTTCTTTAGAATACAGTGTTGATTGGTGATAAGATTCCTTCCAATAATGATGACAACTGCTATTGCAATAATAAGATCAAGTGATTGAAGAATAGGTTTGGCCAAACAGTTGAGTGTAATTTTTGTACATTAAAATTTGTTTTATATAATACTGGTGGATCTGGAAATGCTTTTCTATTGCTTGATTTGAGTATATAAATATATAGTTAGATTAATGCTTATGACTGATCTAATGAGGCAGGTGGTAGAGCACGTATTAAACATATTGTTGTCTAATGTTAATGTAATTTATTGTATATGGGTGGCTCTCCCATTGTAACTATTATTTAATTTTAAGGATAGTTATCCCATTTCATCCCTTTGACTTAAGTAATTGAATTGTAGATGGTTTTTTTATATCACTTAAGAATAATATTACACAAATTTAGCTTTATAGCTTGTAGGAAGTAGTGCAATTTATTTTTATTATATAGGGGTATCCACCCTATCTCTTTTATTGTAGTGACCATTCTCTAAACAATCATGGTACTAAAATGTGTGAATTATGAAATGTTTAGTGAAATTAGTCGAGTACTTTTTGAACATATAGAAAAAATGTATAAATGATTATTTATTTTAAGGGTAGCCATCCCATTTCATCCCTTTAACTTAAGTAATTGAATTGTAGATGTTTCTTTATATCACTTAAAAAAATATTATAAAATTTGAGATTTATAACTTGTAGTAAGTTAGTTCAATTTATATTTATTGTATAGGGGTAGCAACACCATTTCAACCCTTAGACTGTAGAAATTGTAATATCTAAACACTCCTGACATTAATATGGATAATATGAGAAATTTTTAGTGAACTCGGTTGAATAGTTTTTGATCTATAATGGACAAAGAAACATTCCTTTTTCTTAATAGAGAGTTATCAATGAAATAGTAAAAATACAGTTTATTAATAACTGTTATTGTTTGAAATAACTCGAATTAATATGCTTTAAAATTTTATTTTTCATAAGCAATGTACATTCTTATCTTAAATTATACATTTATTTAAATAGTTACTTACATTTATTTTGGGTTTACGCATACAAATTACTTATAATTACAGGTAATAACGTATTTACTGTACAAGAGTATTGTTAAACTTTCTTCATCGCGGAATAATTATTCGTTCACTTGGCCTTCTTACGATCGCCGGAGTTGTAAAAGGTGGCGGAGGCTGCATTACATGTCCACCAATGGAACCTTGCCTTTGATGCCTCGTCATTGTAAACTCGTGACCACAACCTCCTCCGCTACCACTGCTGTTACTGTGGTGTCGGTGTAAGGATTTTAAGGAATCTTCATAGCTCCCGCTGCAAATGATAAACAAATTAACTCAATATGCAATTAATTGTATTCTATTTATTGTACAGTATTTGAAACAAAAATTACTTAATAAAAGTACTAA
The DNA here is from genome assembly GCA_018207615.1 of Philaenus spumarius. Taxonomy (NCBI): domain Eukaryota; kingdom Metazoa; phylum Arthropoda; class Insecta; order Hemiptera; family Aphrophoridae; genus Philaenus; species Philaenus spumarius. The sequence continues at coordinate 107,129 of JAGFPH010002039.1, forward strand.
TACAATCACTTTGTATAACAAATTTACTTCATTGGTAAAAGTCACAAACTTTGTTATTTTACTTGTAAATTTACATATTTACATTTTTACTTTCTCCACCCTATACGTAGTATATGGAGAAAGTATTATTTTCGTAAAAATGTTTGAATTTGAATTTTCAGTTGAATTATCTGTTTTGGTGCTCCCAGAACCCCAAAAAATTGTGTAGTGCAATTATCTGTGTTGGTGCTCCCTGAACCCAAAAATATTATAAGTGGAACTTTTTGTTTTGGTGCTCCCTGAACCCAAAAAAGTGTTTTTAGAGTGGTGTCTGTCTGTCAGTCTGTCTGTATGTATACACGACCAGAGAGGACACTATTGGTCCGATTTTCATGAAATTTGGTATGTAGGTACTAAATCCTAATATCTCCAGGCGTTTTTTTTTCATTTTTTGGAATTTTTAATTTTTAAGGGTAATTTACCCCTAAAAACCCATAAAAACCGACAAAAATGCTAATTTCTCAAAAACGGCTCTAACGATTTTGATCAAATTTTCAGTATTTATAGTGCTTAAGATGCCAAACAAAATGACACCACCCGCTTTTATCAAAACTTCGGCGTTTTATAATTATGGGGAAATGTTTAAAAATAAACAAGTTTGTGTTGTCAATCTAGCATCGCGGCAGCGGCCGCACGGGGTAGCACCACGGTAGCGAGCACGGCCAGTAATTCAAAGGTCGCGCGATCGAATCCCGCCTGGGACAGTAATTTTTTTATACGATTGACGTAGGTAGAATATTATTTTTTGTTTTGTTCTAAAAAGTAGTAAATAAAATGATTAAAAACAATATTATTTTGACTACAGTAAGTTGGGAGAAAGTTTGTGTCAGTTAACTGATACCGTTTATTACTTATGTGTGCAAATTCCTTAATCTTTGTATGCACAATTAATTAATGAATAAACTAAAGTTTTACAATGTTTTACTAAAACTGGCAATAAATAGTAAAATATTAATTGAAATATTTAATTTTTAGAAAGTTTGGATGCATGAATAAGTTTGAATTTTCTACTGAAAATATTAATTTAACAAGGTCAAGCCTCAAGCCTCTTACAGTTAAATAGGGGCTTAAATATTCTCAATTATTGCTACTCAAAATAACAAACAGATACTGTTGTTTAGTGCACCATACACCAATTTTCAAAGCCACCTACTCATTCTAATAGTATTTATTGGTTTTACTGATCAGCTAAGAATTTTTAATCTGTACTTAATATTATAAAGAGGTAAAATTTGTTTGGTTGTATGTAGGAGGTAATCTCTGGAACTACTGAACCGATTGAAAAAATAGTTTTACTAATAAAAAGCTACACTATCCCTCAGTAACATAGGCTTTCATTTTGATAAAAACATTTTTTTATCTCAATATTTGTAAATTTATTCGGAAAAAATTCTTAGGTTAGGCCTAGACTGATGAACCAACACATGTATTTACATTTATTACCATAGCAACCAATTGAATAAAATAATAGGTAAAACCGCTGTTTACTCTATTATGTCCATTAACAGCTGATTTCAAACTTTGAAGCAATTATTTTTGTATTCCTAACTTTTAAGTTAGGTTTTTATTAAGTGTAGACCTGAGCATTGCTGGTTCTTTCAACTGCTGTTATAAAATATACAATGTAATTTGATTTGAACATTTAACATTATTCACCGTCTTAGCTTTGGGGTTATTATTAATCCCACACCTTAACTATAAAGAAAACATACTAACATGATTATGTGTATAAAAGGTTCCATCAGAGCATGCTGGGGTTTCCTCTAGTTTTTAAATAATTTTATTTGAATAAATTACATCTTGTTGCAGTTTGTATATTTTACTTAAAAATAAACAAGTATTGAGCTTGACTGGTGCGATGATATACTTAATAGAATAAGACTTGAAAACTGAAACTATTACATTTATTTCACTCAAACATGTTTCTACCACAATACTTGATCTTCAGTGATGAACAATTAATTTATAATAGTCAAACTATAAGTTGCAATGTGAGGTTGTGTGTTCAAGTTTTATTCTATCAAGTGTTTTACATTTTAAATTTGACTATCAAAACATTTCTCTATCTCCACAATTGGAAAATTATCGTAAATATTATTCTTACTTGCTGCTGTTTGCAGAAGAATGTGTAGAGGAGTGACCACACGGACAACGTCCTCGAATCCTCGAAGGATCACCTATTCCAGAGTCTCGCGCACTGGAGTGCAAAGAAGCGAGGGACATCTCAAGCATAGCTGTACTTGGTGAACGTGTTGGCATTCGTCGTCTTGAGTGATGCCTGTTACAAGAAGATGAATGTCGATGATGGTTCGGATGATGGCTCACATGATGATGATGTGTGCAATCCGAATGGTTCGATATGTAGCTATCCGTGGAGTCTTCGATAAAAGCTCCGGGATAAAAGAGAGACCGGGGTTTGCAGTCAAGCCTTCCTTTTGGCGCAAGCCCAACATCCATATTTATAGGAAATCCAGGTTCGATTTTCTTCCTGAAATCGAATTGTTATTTTAATTTGACACAGTTAAAGATAGGTAATTTTTGTTTGTAGCCTATCTTTATAAATGCCAATATTGTACAAATGAGATTAAAAACAAGGTCCATTTTTATCTTAAAATTTAATATTGGCCAGTCTTAGATTTTAAATTGTTTGTTTAGTTTTGCTTTGCTTTTAAAGTTGTCCGACTATAATCTGGTATTGACATTCTTTGTAAATTACTGCAAAAAATTTATTTCATATTTTATGTAACTAACTTTAGTTTGTAACCAAAATTTTTGAAGAATCATATCTACAGACAGGGCCGTTTTTAACCTCCTCAGTACTCTAGGCACTTCAAACTGTTGCGCCTCCGTCACCACTACCAGAGACACTTGCCATTGGTGGTCTGTATCAGTGTCTCATCTGCAAACAATACCGCTGGGCAATGACTCCACACAGTCCTGTTCAGTCTTTCACACACAAACACAACGCATAGATACATGACTCGCTGGGCGTTGGCAGGCAGGCGGTGGTGCGTTTGCTGTAATTTTAATTGTCTGTCCTCCATTTGTTAAAACTTATGTGAAAAAATGTTTGTGCATTGAACCTGAAATAAATGTATTAAAACAAATACCCTCATTTTGCGCCCTCAAATCGTTTTCATCGGCACTACAAAAAGTAAAGTTTCTAGAACATTTTATCAATTTTGGACCGACTTAAGAAAAGAATTAATTTAAAAAATCAGTTATATGAAATACCACTAGTTACAAAAATAAATGTACTATTTACAGCGAAACAATTTTCTGTATATAAAGTCACCATCAAAAATGGACAAACTTTTATTCATTAAATCAAATTTTGCATACTTAATTGAATAGACTAAAGAGAAAAACTGATTTTTTTTCACTTCTTGTAAAAACATGATACAATTATATTCATTTTCTGGGAAAGATTACAGTGATACAAGGGAGGGGAAGTCCCTCGATGAAATTCCAACCTCAAACGATGTTTAGATGAAGAGAGAACACATCATAAAATAATTACGCTTAACTTAATCTCAAATAAATCGACCCTTTAAATAAATAAATTGACGTACAACTTTTATATTTTAGTATTTATTTTCAAACATTACTTACGAAATCCACCAGGATGATTGTTTAACTAAAATTGTGTAAGTTTTATGAAATTACTTTATTTTCTCCGTCCGAACAATCCATACACCCTACTACAGATGACCGGTTTCGGCAAAACTACAGCGGTGTTACAATTCGAGCGAAGAGGGAATGGCCATTATAACATTGTTTGTCGCTGCAGTTTAGATACAGTGTATCCCAACTCCACCCGAAGATAGCAGAAGCTAAACTTCACATTTGTGTTTCAAAAACAGCTCGTTTATTCCGCTATTTGTTTTTATTACCTCCGACTAATAAATAAAGTACAACTAATATGTAACACAACTTTTCAATTTTTCATTTACAATTAATTTAAAAACTCCAATCTATCATCAAAACTAAAGCCCCATTCTTTCCCATTACATGCTCTTCAGTGATGCCTCAAAATAGTCAAATTGTAGTAAAAAAAGGCCTAAAAGTGCAATTTTTATGTTTGGTATTTAAAAACTGTCCCACAGACACCAGGTAAATATGAACCCCCAAGCTGATAATTCACCAGCCCCGACTGACGTACGATTATAATACATCTTTTATGCTCGTGGAATTTGTGAAAGGATTTGAGATATTCTGATGATGGTGATGTAGTTTCATCGAAACCAGTAATCTGTGTTTGATAATAAGAATTGTTTCGAAGCAGAAAATAAGGTAATTTTATAATTATTACATAATTTTAGTTTGATTTATTCCTTACAGAAAAAAATAAAGAAGAAATTTTTAATATCAACTGCAAGAAAAACTGCTCCTGCAATTATTTCACCAGCAATTGTATTTTGCTTGAATATTTTTTGTTACAAAATCACCATTGAAATGTAACGATCAAATAACAACTTATATTGAAACTCGTGAAATGATAAGTCTTTGAAAAAAAGCTTTTACGTCAATTACATGGAGTTTTTCCTTTCAGAATTTACACTCTGGCAGTTGTTATAATTGAAGTGAGATTTGTATCTTTATAACAGGCACGTAAGTTTATCAAATCTAGTAATTCATTGTAATTTATTGTTTTATTTATCGTGTTTATGTTACATATTTTCTTCCGGAAAGTGAATAAATACTATCCTTCTTACGTGGTTTGTCATTGTTCCATAGAGATTGCAAGTGATCAGTCGATTGCTTTAGTTGAGTAGATAAAATCTGGAGCAAAAGTGGAGTGAAAATAATATTACTAGGTTTTCCAACCTGTTATTCCTTGAGCACCATTAGTAGAAGACTTATTTATTCCGATTCAAAATATATTTTATAATACAGGCATGAAAAGTAGTACATCCTTGATTTTTATACTTTATTATGACATAGTTACTTACTTTATAAAATAGGCAGTGTATATTATATCTATAAAAATCAGGTTGACCAATATTCCAAAGGTTAGTATGAAAGGACATGTTTAAAGGTTATGTCCATTTATAAATGAATTTTTAATTCCATCAGTGTGTATGCAGAATACCACAAGTTTATAATGTTTAACATTTTATTGATCGGTGCACTGCCTATGATAATGATGATTTTTGACGTCCTAATGAGTAAACGTCTAGCTGTGATGTTCATCATCAGATAAATTACAATCGCAATCCAGTTAATGTTAGTAAACTGCAAAGTAAGTTAGGGTGTTCAAGTATGGTCAATACAAAATAAAAAACTTTCAAGGCTCAAGATCACGATGACAATGTTTTGTGGTCGATCGACTGAATTGTATTGTCTGTCTCTGAATAAACCAAGGGGAGCAAGTGAGAACAAACATTGTGGGCTGCTACATAACGATGCAAAACCGCACACAATGCTGATCAATCGTGATGGTAAAAATAATTCAGTGCACGGACCTTTATCATCTCTTCTGACACTTAAAGCAAGTCCTTTGAGGCAAATTATAAAGAACGAAGAACAATTATACAGCTATGATAACAAAGTGAATACAGCTATATTGCATGGGTATTCTCATATGCAGCCGACTTCATTTAAGAGAGTTGCTTGTTCTACAATAGGATAAATATTTGAAAATTCGAAACTCAGTATAAAAATTCAAATATATAGTTTAGCATTTGTGTGCAATCACAATTTACTCCTACATAAACATTGCCTGTATCAGAATGAAAGTTGGGAAAATTATGTGCATACGACTAAAGTTAAAAAATGACTTTATATGTACGGTACCTCTTTTTATGTAAACAAGCGACACAGATTGCTGCGGTTAGTGCGCCCATGAAGACAATACAGCCAAGAACAATTGTTATAACTTCAAGTCCTGTGAGTAATGGTGCTCGACGCTGAGGTGTCTTTGTTGTGGGCTTTAAGTTTGATTTCCTTCCTACCACTTCCAAAATATGGTAAGGCTCCAGAACTTGCTTCACTTCCATTTGTTTTATACTCAATACGCTGACAAACAAAAAGTAAAAACATTATTACAGTACAATACTACTAGGCCTACAAAATAAAATTTTATTAAAAGTGTTTAATACTTTTTATCAACTGATGAAGCTAAAATAAGTGTAGATCTGACTACAATAAAGAAAAATCAGTAAATTGATGATGTGATTTAACCAAAGAATTAAAAGTGTATTTTTGTTAAATATATTTTTTTAAACTTGTTATTTATGCAAATACTCAAAGTATCCTATATTGTTATATTTCATCACTAGTATATACAGTGGATGTCCACCATACGAACACTTCATTAATTAACGTACTTTATTATTTTTTCTACAGATTTTAAACACGATTTAACCTATACGTGGCAGTGCTGCTATCAGTTGGAAAACAGCTGAACCTTTTGAAGTTACAGCTGTTGTAATTTTAACACAATGTATTGTTTTAGGTACAATCCTTTTTGGTCCTAGAAAGAAGTCAGCTAGTTGTTGACCTTTTGAGCAATTAGCGAATGACTAAAATAAAGAGTCATTTTACGGACGCAACGCCTGCATTAAAAACATCGATTGTAATGGAGTATGTTCAATATTTTATTTTTATAAGTATGTTTTTGCCTAAACAATATTTCTCATATTTCAGAGTAGGAGGTTTAAACTGAACAATTCCTATTATAGAAAAGTGGTAGGAATACATCTCATTACAAAGTGGTGATATGGGCTTAGGGAACGTCTAGTTATTGTTCTATCAAAGTCATGAAGCAGCATGACACGTTGAATTCAATAAAATCAGCAAATCATATTTAATAAAAGAGGTACTGTAACTGAAAGTAAAACTTTGTTTTCATTGAGCAAAAATACCTTTAATATTCTCTTTTTGAGATTGTTTAATCAAAAATTGTCAATTCCGACAAAAGACTCTTTTTTGTAAAAAACGCCCTAATAAAGAATCAATCCACAAAATAAGTTGTTAAATTGATTTCAGATACTAAGTACAGTTATATCTTTCTCATATTTAATCTATTTTGCAGTTTTCCTACTCATTTCACCTAACAGCATGCCTTGGTGTGGAATCAAAACTATAAGATTAAATGTACAAGGATAACAATTTTATGTAATTGTTGATAAGCAATTAGCTCCACCGATTTGATTGTCCATTCAGAGCTCACATTGGTGTGCTTGCACTTAACTTCATGTCTTCTATCCTGTTTAAACTTATTACATATCAAATTAAAATCATTTTAATGTTCATTTTTTCATAAAACCGATTGATTTTAAGAAATCACCATTAATTTAAAAATATTTGTGTTCCAATTTTTAAACTCTTCTCTACTTCTAAAGGTTTTATTAAAAACCAGTAGTCTTTATTTCTATAACAATTAAGTACCTCTAATCTAAACCTTCAGTTAAAGAATGCATTAATTGAAATAGTGCTATTTTATTGCTTGCGGAGATATTGAACTTTTTTTTAAATGTTATATAAAATCTAAGTTGACAGAATATATCAATGCGTCGGACTGAAACTTTTTGCACCCGACCCTAAAACGAATTTAATATCTAATTACTTTAAGTGTGCCAAGTTTCATGCTTGTGACTAGTCTGTTTCAAACGTGTCGTTTTTTGTTGCCAGCCGACAAGATTTGTTTGTAGTTGGTGATATTGCAATCAGTGCCGGATCTACATGGATGGAGAAAAGAAGGGGGAAACCCTACACAATTTCTTTCATAAAACAACTACAGGAATGTTTAACATAAAGTTTATCAAATCCATATTGCTATGCCTTATTAAACAAGTTGTACTCATATTTAAGAACTTACATGGATGTTGAGTGTAAAACGTTTAGAGGTTAACAGGTTTTTACTTTTCCAATTCAAACTACTTTCAGGAAAAGAATAGATAAATATAAGTTTTGAAATACAAATATTTGTTATAATTGTAAGGAAGTCAGTGAGTAAAATAATAAATAGTACTCACTCGTCATTAGTAAATTTTATAATGACTCGAAATTAACTTGGTTCTTTTTATTCATAAAGATAAAATGAAATACACTAAAGAAAATCTGAAATTCACATTTACAAGTGATTTTACTAAAAAGGGTGTTTTTTTGGTTTCATTAGAGAAAACATTTTGTGAGTTCTTTGTAGTCAACATTAGAAGCCTCTTTCCCGTTTATGGAAATTTCTCAAATAACTCTTTATCCTTTTCATTACACAACCCTTACCGGAAGGTTCAAAGATTTAGGGAAATAAGAAGTTCTGTATAACTCGAAGAAATGAACTCAAAGTCCACATACAAAAGTTTTGTGTGATCAAATACATATTCAACTTTAACAATTTCATCTTTAATCCTTCCTCGTAAAGAGATTAGTTTTATAGGAAAATATAGTCCAATGTCTTTTGCGTACTTGTTGTGTTGTCGACAAGCAATAGCAATAAATATAGGTACGTTTTTACTAAAACTTTTCTGTTAAAAACCCTTTCTGCCACTGCTTAAACTCAATATTTTACACAATTTTTATTTTAGCCCAATTTATTTTTTGAGTTGAAGCAATTTGGGCCCCATCGCATCGCGGGGTTTCGTGGTTCCTAGATGAGGCCATGATTGCAATGTATTGTCATTTCATAAACCGTTTAATATGAATTTCATTTGTTTGAATTTAGGTTTATATTTTTCAATCACGATTAATTTTAAAATCTTCTATTTCATTTATTGTACAGCAGTGGACAAATACAAAATTTGTGTGACAACAATCAAAAAATTTAAATAAACTAGAAACAACAAAGTTACCATAAAAATAAATTACAAAAATACATAATATTTGATTGAAGTAACATTTACTATGCAACACAAATTTTGTCAAACCAAATTTAAAGAATCAAAAATTACAATATAATGGGGAAAACAACCTTCTCTATGTAAACTAAAGTCTGAACAATGCTGAGTGTAAATAAAATTCACAAAATTACCACTTACGCCTGCTGAACTCACTCAGGCAACATATAATACGAGTTTAGTAATAAAGTTTTGCAAAAATTATGGTTTACATCTTATAACAAAAAAGTTAACTAAGAGAGTATATCAATAAATTATTATACTTACTCATTCAGTGTATCTGTGTCTACAATGACATTCATGATTGGATCTACCGCATACAGGTACATGTCAGTACTGAAACAGAAGTTTTAAATTATTATGAATTAATCTTACTTCTATTTAAATTTATATTAATTTGCATTTCAGTATTCTTTGTGATACTACAGAAAATTGCATTATAAGACGTAAGTCTCCCACATTACATGTATTACAATTTTAATGTTTGTCCCCTTCAATATTACATTGCTGCACTATTGTTTCTACTGTTCGAAGACATGGAAAATTAAATTTCTGTCAACCGTTTCAACAGATCCACCATTTTCTTCTGTACAGCATCAACTAACTCAAGACATGTCCCTTGTGTGCTAAATCGGGTGATAATGGATAATATGGAAGGAGTGGCGGATGATGAATTATTAGCTTGGTTCAAACCTACCCAAACGTTAAAATTGCCCTTTTAGGCCTTTTTTTACTACAATTTGGCAGTTTTGAGGCATCACTGAAAAGCGTGTAATGGGAAAGAATCGGCTTATAGACTGATGTAAATAAATTGTTATAGAATAATTGAGAACAATGTTGTTTTATGTATTAGTATACTTTATTTATTAGGAGGAGATAAACAAACAGACAACAACTGTTTGCATAACACAGATGTCAAGACTATCTTCTGGTGGAGTTGGGAGTCGCTGTATCTAGGCTGCAGCGACAAACAATGAATTCCCCCTTCGCTCCCTACTACCACCGCACCCAAGCCAGGAAGTTCATTCGTTGAGTTGAACCAGCCGCTGTAAACGACGCTTCTACTGCTGCACATTGTAAATCGCTTGTCGTATTTTAACAACTTCACTCTATATTATTGGACTTATGAAACCCAGTACTGCCGTACTTATTTTTAGTCGTTTATATATTATAATACTACAAAATTTTGCTTGGGGGTTCACTGAACCTGTGAACCTACAACACAAGCCACCACTGTGTTCAAGTGCAGACTGAGAATATTCTTTTCAGTCAAAAACTGTTGTATAGAAAGTGTTGCGTGAGCAGGACTGTTGTCTTTGTAAAACAATCAAGTCATTTCATACTGACTCCACTATTTATTACGCCGCCTTATCAAAACTTCCTCATAATAATGTTTCTTAACTTTTGTGCCATCTGGATCTGGAAATCCGTTCTTCCAAAATTACACCATTTTTTTTAAAAACGCAATGAGCGTGGTTTTGAATTATGTCTACTTCGATGAGCTTTTTTCATCCTTGGCGATGACTTTGTTTTCCAGTACATTGACTGTATTTTGGTCTCAGGATCATACTGGAAGATCCAGGTTTCCAGGTTATACAAAGTTTGGCTCTGTGTCAAGTTGCTTCAGAATGACAACACAACATTCCTTGTGACATTGTTTTTGATTTGGTGTGAGAACTCTTAAGACCATCTTTGAACAAACTTCTCATGTTAAGATATTTGTGAACAAATTTTCAATGAGGCATCTTTGTCAATGATTACAGATTCAGCGATCATTCTAACGCTGAGTCGGCGGTCTTTTCGAACAATTTGACTGATTTGTTTCTAGGTTTTCTTTAGCCCAGGGTGTTTATCATCTTCTACATTCTCACGTCTTGCACTCAATATTTTGCCAGACAGTCATTCCCATTAACAGTGGTGAGCATTTGAAAACATTCTGACAGTGTTTTATTCAATTTAACTAAATAATTAAATTCACACATCATTCTAATTTTAAACTTATTATTTTCCCAGCCCATTTTTCACAACACTAAACACAATCAACTAAAAGTCAAAGAGTATTGCTGATTGCTTTGCAAGTTCAAACACGTTAAAGGTTACCCGACATAGACTTGTAACTGGCTGTGACAGGTTTTGTTTATGGAATTAGAGTCTTGTAATTTAATAAACATACCTCGTATATCAGAGCAAGTTATGATACATAATTATTTTATAGTTATTTATCATTTATTTTTTATTGGATTGTTTAACAAATAAGTTTATATATAAGTTTACCTTCATCATTATAAAATTAGATTTACAATTTAGGCTACTAAATGCTTAACTTACATTGCATTGTATTATTTGTAAAAGGTTTATTATAAAATAAACATTGTCAGTTTTGTTAATGTGGTGTTAACTTCAGTATAATTCTAACAGTGGGACAAAAAATGTAATAATACCATACTTAATATTACTGATTGTTGATATAGTCTATATTGACTTAGGAAAAGAAGATAGATTTTGCTTTATTTTTTGTAGTAAACAAATTGTTTTAACCTAATAACAATTTCAATTCATTTTGAGATACTAACCACTCTCTCAAACAAAGCAGTTAGTATTGCAATTATGCTACTTTAATTTTTAGATTATTTTGTAATTTGAACATTAACAAATAAACTTAATTTGTGTACCATACACATTAATTTATATTGAATTTATTTTAAAGTATTTCACATGCTACCTCAGAAAATGTATAGGAATTCTACAGATACATCTTAATAAAATTTAGTTCAAATTAGTAAAATAAAATATTTATACTATCGACAGTTGCCTTTGTGAGAAATTAAAAAAAATATGTTATTAGATTACAAGGCCTACATATTCTTAGGGTTGATTTGAAACTAAAAATTTAGCAACAATAGGCCAGCGGTGTTATGTTTTTTTCCAGTTGCATTTGCTTTCACTGCTAGATTAAATTTGATTTGATCAGTAGTAGTGAAACGGTATTTATTCATACGATCAATGTTAAACTCCACAAATAAACTTTCTGGGCATAATTAAAGCTTTATATTTTTTAGCATTACTATGTTAAATATACTAGCCTATCTAATCAATGTCTACTTGTTCAATAACCCCAAAAAACAAATTTGCTTTATTCAAGACATAAACATTATAATGTACGAGGATTAAATAAGTTAGGTTTTCAACTTACGCATCAGTATATTCTCCATCTTCTTGATGAGGCTCTAACATCCTCAACCTAACATCCAAACCCGTTATGTTTGAAAGCTTTCTGTAATTTAAAGTAAAAATATTATGTTAGTTTTGTTACGAAGAACTTAAGAATTATAGATGCAGGGACGTAGCCAAGGGGGGGGGGGTCCGGGGGGTCCAGACCCCCCCTTCCTTTCATTATGTCATGTCAAAAGATTGAGTTCAGTTTATTTTTCGGTCATATCAAGATGGTAGCAACGTGCATGGCAGTCAGTGATAGAGATAGGATAGCCTATTGTTGGGAGATTCCGGTATCAAATTCTCGGTGATTCCGATTATTAAAGTATTCGAAGGTTCCGATTATTTCCGAACGCATGCGATTCCGAACGTTCGGAATCATCCTGTTATGAAAGCGAAAACGAGAGTCCGACTGCGAGTTCATGCAAGACAATCTAGATCGGTCAATAATCTAAAATAGGGGGTTGTTCTATTTAATTTATGGAATTGATTTCAGACTAAAACGTAAATTATGATTGTGTATGTGTAATCACTATATACATACATGATCACTATAATCACTACATATACATTTTATGATATAATAACTATAGGGCCTATTAATGATATAAAAAGGACAATAAATAGGCACTAAAACTTATCCGTGAGAAAATAAGGGTCTCATTTTCCCCAGAAATTCGCCTTCACATTTCCTTTAGATGATTTAGCGGAATCCACAATAAAAAAATTCTAGCGTTTAATAAACTCGGTTATTCTCTTATTCTGTTCTTGTCTTAAACAAAACTAATTTTATAGATGACAATGTATAGAATAAATAAACAAATAACATTTTTTTCAAGTAAACAGTATAGCCTAGCCTAAATTATTTATATATCCATTATTTTTATTTTGTTATTGTTATTTGCAGCCTACTATATACATTTTTTGAACTTGGTATTTTGTTGGACTAAAGAACTTTTAGTTTATCTCATTGTAATAGCCTATACTTTCCAAATAATTTGTTATTATATTTTAGTTTTAATTAAGCCTAAATCTCAGCTCTTTTGGAAACATATATTTTGTGCTTTTGTAAATTTAAATTACCTGCCTAACTAAGGTAAAATTTAGAATACTATGCCTCCTCAAAATATTCAAGTTTGTAGAAGAAAATTTATTTTCCGAAAATTATTAAATAATGTGTTTATTTGTATAATTATGAAAACATTAGGATTCAATTTACGTCTTTTTTATGTAGTTATTGTTATTTGTAGCCTACTATATAGATTTTTTTATTTTTGACTAAAGAACTTTTAGTTTGTCTTACTGTAATAGCCTATTTTACAAATAATTTGGGAACTATTTTTTAGTTTTAATTAGGCATAATTTTCTGCTCTTTTAGAAACATATATTTTGTGTTTTTGTAAAATAAAATAACTTGCCTAACTAAGGGAAAGTTTCGAATAGCCTCCTGATCATATTCAACATTATAGAAGAAAATTTATTTTCCGATTTATTAAATTACTAGCTGTTGTACCCGTGGCTTCGCACACGGTCCAAAGTTTCGCCGCATAGTAATTAATGTTTATTCACCCCGATCCGGCTTTGCTCGGATAGACAAATAAAAGTTAAATGTATATTAGCAATAAAAACATATCAATAAATATAGTACACTATGTGTTTCTTGTGGAGATTTTTAGTAACTTTGACCCTCCAAACCACCCTAAAATGTAGAATTTTTTGAAAACTTTTCTTAGAGAGCACCTAGGGCTCTAGAGGAAGTTACATAACAAATTTCATTCCAATCCTTTTGGTGTTTTTTTTTCTAGTAACTTTGATCCCCCAAAAATCCCCTAAAATTTCCAATTTTTGGAAAACCTTTCTTAGCGAACGCACATGGCCCTAGAGGAAGCTACATACCAAATTTTATTGCAACCCGTTCGGTAGTTTTTGAGAAATCGTGATGAGTAAGTCAGTCAGTCAGTGAGTGGTATTTGGTTTTATATAGCCTATATATAGATTTGAACTGGTTAAGAATGCCTGTAAATACTTGTGCATTTAAAATACATACCGGTAGCTCAGGTGAAGGAGGATATTCAATATGATAGTGGATCCTTAACACATTCACTGCTAATCAAGTTTCGTATTTCCTATGCTATGAGCTGACCTTTTATTTTTTATATTTACAGTTTAAATTAGTAGAAATCATTTATTTTTTTATTTTTCAACCTTTCTACGTAATAATCACTGATATTTTAAAGCGGACGTACATGTTCGTCCATAGCACACAGGCTTAAATTTGCTAGAAAACTATTTATCAGACGGAAACAGTTTCATGCGACAGTTATGAGGATTTTAAGGTTATCCATGACTAAATCATACTCTATGATAAAACCTTTATTATTCAATTTTTACATTGAAATATTTTAAATACAATTGACTGTTTAACATACAACAAAATTACACGTGTGACTGTTAAAGTGACGGCTTGCGTGTCGATTTATGTAGGATTACCCATGTATAAATCGTAATCTATGATAAAACTTTTATTATTAATTCCTTTTACATTTTAATAGTTTACAACATAATCTAGAAATACTGAAATCGGCCTAAGCCAATGTTAAACGATTGTTGTTAAAGACAAAGAATGCATTTAGTTGTCAGAAATTAATAATTTAAAAAATACTATTTAAAAAGTAATAACTTTATGTAGGCATACATTACTATGTTGAGGAGATTTTTAACTTGGTAAATGTGTACTATTATAAAGATTATTTAGATATGATTTTATATAACTGTAGGCATATTTGTGATATTTTTGTTATTTATATATTATATTTTTTATCAAAATACAAAACTCTATCAAATTATAGGCATATTATAGCTGTTGTACCCGTTCTTCGAACGGGAATAATTCATGGTGTAAGCAGAAAAGTATAATAGAACCAGTCTGATGGTAAATGTTGACAAATTGTAACAAATGGATTTAAAAATGTTAATATTTACGTGTCATTTAAAACCTCTGACAGAATAACGTGTTTTTTCATTAAAAAACATGTTTTGACTCGTCACTCACATATTTTACCCAATTTAAAGAAGTTAAAATTCGACTTGGTGGAGAGAGCCCCCAGGGGCATATACACTTTACCTTTGTATAACCCATATCTGGCAAAGATGGTGCGTCCTAAAGAGGGGTCAAGAATCGTCAAAAATGCCCTAGAACACACTGTTTTCGAGATATTGACGATTTTTGTGAAAAAACCATACGCTTTTATGAATACTATCGTTGCATATGTTTGGTTGGTCACAGTTAGTCTGGGGACCATGATCAGTGATCACTTACTAAACACAACAAAATGAATGAGCTCTCGAAGTTTCTGCATATCGTCGTGAATCACCCTGTATATAATATTTTTAATGACTTCCGTAAACGTGTTTAGGGGACCATGATCATTGCTCACTTACTACACCCAAACAAATTAATATTGCATTGTCATCGGTCTTTGATAAGTGTGCAAAGTTTCAAATCAATCCGATTTTTTGAAAAGGCTGAATATCACGTCGTGTTCTGGGGACCATAATCAGTACTAACTTACTACACCCAACAAAATTAATATTGCATTGCCATAGGTCCTTGATAAGTGTGCAAAGTTTCAAATCAATCAGACCTTAAAAAAATCACGTCGTGTTCTCGGGACCATGATCAGTGCTCACTTACTACACACAACAAAATTAATATTGCATTGTCATTGGTCTTTGATAAGTGTGCAAAGTTTCAAATCAATCCGATTTTTAGAAGGGAGTGAAAAT
>JAGFPH010002039.1:137098-173408 GCA_018207615.1 Philaenus spumarius
AACCTCTGTATTGGGAGTATTTTCAATACACAATGCATTGCATGCTTTGCTCGCTAACCTCTGTATTGGGAGTATTTTTAATACACAATGCATTGCGTGTTTTGTTAGAGAAAAGAATTTTTGTTGAACCTTCATAGTTTTCTTATTTTAGATAAGATCAAGCTTACAAGAAAGTAAGGCTGTAACCTGTGCATCCATGTGTATTGTACGTTGTAGTTTAATCACGTAAATCTAAATATCAATCTGCATGCAATGCATAATGATGTAAAATATGTTACTGGATCCTCAGTTGTGTGCACGTAAAATATTTGAATGGTAGCTTGAACAAAAATCTACCATTGGATTTTATATGTTCATTGCAGCTGAGAGAAGGTATAGAAACTAATATCCTGCACACAAATTTTGAATCGTTCATACAAAGTACAATATACAAAAATTTATACTAAATAATAAATAAAAATTTTAAGTGGATTAAATTTAATAGACTAAAGTAGGTTAGGGCAACAATAATCAGACCCATTCTACAAGTTGGCTTTAAAAAAGTGTTGGAAGGAAGAAAAATACACTTACCAAGATCAGGTGTATTAACAGGAAAAATCATATGAGGATAGCCTCTGGACTTCTTTGAAGGCTGAACTCTGATGGTCACTTCATATTTAGATTGAGCTTCTCTGTCAGGGCTAAAGACAAGATAAACCGAGCCATTTTGCCTTCCTACTTGGAACGCCTCACTGTTCTGACCTGGTACAATGCCGAAGTTGACTCCATACTTGCTCATAGATTTATATTCTTTACTGACATTCAATGTCACCAATTCTAATGGAACTGCGGTATTTTCCTCTACCTTAAAATTAAAATCAAATTAAAAAATATTTTGCGTTTAAAATCAAACTTTGTAATCTAAAATGTAATGTACAGTTTTGGTGCATGTGTTTAAGTTAAACACATTTATAAAGAAATTCTTTAATATCAACATAGTATATATTAACCTTTTGACGACTACGAACGTACGAGTTAATAATAAACAAAAACTAAATGTAACAGGCAATTAATAATTATTGTTTACAGAAATCCACGAAGATAAATCAAAGTTAATAATGGATTTATCATATTAGAAAAGAAGTAAAATGAGAAAATTTGAAAAATTTCAGGCTGTAAACCTAGTTTGGAATTTTAAAACCTAATACTTAAAAGGTTGTTCACTACCTTGCCTAAAATATACTTTAGTGTTACACTGTATGGTTAAAACCTTTGAACTGGACAATGCACACTTTGTAATAAAGATATCACATGCGTCTACCACATGTGAATTGTGTTTATATAAATTAATGTAGCCACCTGACAAAATATAAGCGCTTCAAAATGAGTAGCAAAAACAAAATATATGGTTTATTAAGAAATAAAAAACTGCTTTGGTATTAAAGTCGACAGTTATTATTACAGAAACGTATTTCATAGTAAAAAATATATATACGTGATTCATTAATTTATTTTTATTTAATTTTAATAATTGTTAAATTCCTTATTCCTTAGTATGATATTTTGCACCTTCAATATATTTAACTCGTTTCTCAACACATTTTAAAATATTAAGAACTAGGGGAGACCCCTGCATGCTCCGCACGCCAATCCCGTTAGAACCTTTATAAGCATAACTATCCTACAAGTGTAGGATTAATAATAACCCTAAAGCTAAGATGGTAAATAATGTTAAATGTCCAAATCAAATTATTTCATATATTTTATAACAGCAGTTATAATAAAAGTTAAAAGAACCAGCAAATCTCATGTCTGCACTTTAATAATAACCTGACCTAATAACATAATTGCTTCAAAGTTTGAAATCAGCTGTTAATGGAAATATTAGAGCACAGCTGATTGCTGCATCAACAATAAATATATTAATTTATTATTTAGTATGGCGCTCCCTCTGCCATAAAATATTTAGTATAGTTTATGTTGTTTTTACGTTTATTAATGGTGTTGTTTTTCAAAAAGTATATAAAAACATGCGAGTATTTATGAAACTTTTTGTCAAAATTTGAAAGCAATCGGTGAAGAACTTTCGGACATTTAAGATCTTGAACAAACGAACATTTACATTTTTATTTGTTTAGATAATAGTAAACAATGTTATTGAAACCACTTATGTAATCAAGAAATCTACTTAAAGCAAGCAACAAAGCCGCTTTTTAACATATTTATAATATAAAATTAATGGAATGAGATACAAACATAAATAGTTAAATAAAATTTAAAATAAAATATGTTTTAACCATGATTTAAGTTAATCCACAGGAAAATAAAAAACAGAAGAATACTAAAGGAATCCTGCACATTTTATCTAACTAATGTTATGACTAAGGAAATGGAGAACATACTAAAATAAAACTAGAAATAAATAAATTAGTAAAATATTGGTAAGATGTTGGCAGTACTTATAATTTCAAAAAATGCATTCAAGTTAGTGGTCTAATTTGTAAATGAGATTTCATGTATTCTAATTATTTTCAGATAGGTAATAATAAACCTAAAAATTTTATGTTTTAAGGTTCAACTTACCTCAAATTCATAATACTGATGAGAGAAGATAGGGCTAGTGCTATGTTCGTGATTTTCAGCCACATCAATGACATTTACCAACAAAAGTGCAGTTGAACTTTGGGAAGGTTGGCCTAAGTCTGAAGCTATTATAGTAACATTATGTACACTATGGCTTTCATAATCTAAAGAGCTAATTGTTGTTACGGTTCCATCTTTAGAATCGATTGCAAACATTTGCGGTCTATTGCTTATGTGTTGTATGTGAAACAATAAGATTCCGTTACCATTTGTCGGTGAATCACTATCATTTGCATAAACTCTTGCTACGGGGGTTCTTGGGCTGCTATTTTCCGCTATCGACGCCGTATATACGGGTACCACGAGAGAGCCTTCGAAATCATTGGACTGTAACAACGGTGGATCGTCCAATCCGGTTGCGATTGTTTGAGTAACATGATCGTAACCGTAAAACACAGGAGCGTTATCGTTCACATCTAAAATATGTATTTCCACGTCTACCGTACTCCTCAGTCGTCTATTTACAGGTCCATGATCTTGCGCCATAACTCTAAACGTATATACAGCTTTCTTCTCCCGATCTAATTCGCCGTCGATAGATATAACTCCGTCCCAAGACACGGTAAACGGAAGCTTAGTCGATGCGTTACGTTTTTGCAGAACAGTGTAGGATATATTTGCATTTTCTCCAAAATCAGGGTCAGTCGCTACGATGTGACCCAAGATTTTCCCGTCGTAGTCGCCCTCCAAAATTTCATAATAATATCTTGATTTCTCAAAGACAGGAGGGTTATTGTTAACGTCCTTGACAAATATCTTTAAGGAAATACTCGATTCCAAGCCGCCTCCGTCGATAGCAGAAATATTTAAAATAAATTCTGTCTGAGGAGGAAGCAAACCAGCGACAGTGATTTCACCGCTCCCCGGATGGACAGTGAAATAGTGAGTAGTGAACGGCGTAGTAACCATCACTTTGGGAATGTACATTTCACTGTCTAGTTTATAGCTAACGGTTCCGTTCTGGCCGATGTCTTTGTCAACGGCTAAGAACCTCATGATGGGAAACCCGACCATGAGAGTCTCAGGAACTGTGATCAATGGCAGGATATGATTTGTTGAATTATTATATTTATTATTTGATATAGTTTTGTTCCCAACAACAATGAGCAGAGTGCTGTCTACTATGTCGGAAAGTTCAACTGCTTCTCCGGGATGGACCCACATTTGTACAAACTCTGGAGGATTGTCATTCATATCCACTACATGAATGGTGAGACGGACTTCAGAACTCAAATTTCCTGAAACAGTTAAATTCATATGTTCATCCCACACTGTTAATAATATTGCAATAATGTGTTTTATAATGTTTAAAGGTTATTAGGTCCTAGAGTATTGTACATTATTGTTTGTTATATACAGGGTGATTTTTTTAAATGGGACACCATTGGCATCTCAGAAACTATAAAAGTTACAACAATCTTTAAATGGGGAACCTTTCCTGGTTTTTTGGGAAATTAAAAAATATGTAGTTAAAATATTTGTAAATGGCCGCCATTTTCCAATATGGCGGTCAACTTTGAAATTTCTTATAGAAACCCCTACTTTTTATGATGGATTTGGATTTAACATGCAATTTTAAGACGTTTTTATTCTTGGTGTTTTTTTGATAAACTTAACCGTTTAGCCGCTAGGAGCGCTGAAAGTTTCAGAAACTCTTATTTCAACAATTTTATTAGAGGCATGATTTTAAATTTGCAAACAATAAAATTTAACTCAAAGGGTAATATTTTGTACAATGGAAAGTTAAAAAGCTGATGTAATTTCACAAATACTTAATTTTATACAAAAAATGTACTTAAATTACTGTTAATAAAATCACCTCTCCTACCCCACCCTACAAGTCACAGTGAATCTGTTTAATAATTTAAATATGTTTGTGAGAAAGTATGTGCCAGTTCCTGGTACCGTTTATTTAACAGTAATTTAAGTACGTTTTTTGTATAAAATAATGTATTTGTGAAATAGACACAGCTTTTTAACATTCCACTGTACAAAATATTGCTCTTTGAGTTAAATTTTATTGTTTCAAATGGTAAAACATGCCTCTTTAATAATTGTTGAAATATGAGTTTCTGAAACTTTCAGCGCTCCTAGCGGCTAAACAGTTAAGTTTATCAAAAGAACACTAAGAATAAAAAAGTCTTACAATTACATTTAAAACCCAAATCTGTCATAAAAAAGGGGTTTCTATAAGAAATTTCAAAGTTGACCGCCATGTTGGAAAATGGCGGAAATTTAGAAATATTTTAACTACATATTTTTTAATTTCCCAAAAAACAAGGAAAGGTTCCCCATTTAAAGTTTGCTGTAAAATTAATACTTTCTGAGATCCCAATGGTGGCCCAATTAAAAAAATCACATAAAATAGAAAATTTTTGAGAGGCTGTAGCTCATAAACGGTTGGGTTTAGGAAAATATACAAAAGAATAAAAATGTCTTAAATTTGTGTCCTCAATCGAAATTCAACATAAAAAATAGGGGTTTCCATTTGAAAAAATGAAGTTGGCCGCCATATTGGAAAAATGGCGGAGTTTTTGGAAATGTTAATGTTGTATTTTTAATGTAAGGGAAAAAGTAGGGAAGGTCCCCAATTTAAAGATTGTTGTAACTTTTATAGTTTCCGAGATGCCAATGGTGGCCCATTTAAAAAAATCACCCTGTATAAAACAAATCAGTTCCCTACAACGTTAAAATTTGTTATGAACGTCTTACCTTTGTCCGTAGCTGTGATACGCAAGGAGTACGTGTCTCGCAATTCTCTATCAAGTTTGCTGTTGGCAATCAGAGATCCGTTTTGATTTAACCTAAAAAAGTTACTGTCTTCTCCTTGAAGAGCAAGTGTGAAGTCAGCATTGGGTCCAGCATCAGCGTCGTGGATCATAATTCTACCTTCTAGAGCCACTTCACATTCTACACAGTTTTCCTCGACATGGCCAGAGTACCAAGGACGTTCGAATAATGGTGCATTATCATTTTCATCTTCAACAGTAACAAAAACCTACAAAAAAAATTTAAAGTGAGCATAACAATAAGATACTTATTTTTCAAAAATCGTTAATATTGTTACTCAGGCAGATAAAATAAATGTTGGAGTATAAAGTAGTAAGTTTTGAAAAAATATCTTAAGTAATGAAAGTGAGGAAATCTATCAACAAATTGTTCCTACAGTCTAGAGTTCGATGAATTTTACATTTTTTCAAAGCAAGAAAAATTTATGGCGCAATGATAATTAAAACAGGAACTATATAGTGAATAGTAGATAACTACAGAATTTTCTGAACTGTAGTCAATTTACAATACATCTCCTATTACTGCAACAAAAACTAGTTACAAAAATTAATGAATAAATACCACTTCGTTTTCCAGATATAAGCTATTTTTTTTACAAAATAATTCATATCTAGAGAAAGGTTTGACTGATTAAGTTCAAACTTGGAATGAAGTTTAATCTAACAATCTTCTATCTCAAGAAAAGTAATCAATTCTACCCAATCATGCGTTTCAAAATGGCGACGGATTGAATATTTCAAACCTAAATTAATTACTCAAAACCGTACATTTTAACAAAAAATTTTAAGACGCCATTTTTGTAGCTCTTTTGATTCCCTATCGGATGGTGTAACTGTCAAAACATTCGAATGAAGGATAATAGCTAAGTTAAAGGTAATGGCAGCAAATGTACATACAATATTGCAGTTTACTGTGTTGGTATAGGATACCGGGTTGAACAAACCAATTATTACACATAACTTAACTATTATCCTTCGTCCAATTGTTTTGACAGGTACACTTTCCGATAGCGAATCCAAAGGGCTACAGAAATGGTATGTTAAAATATTTTGTAAAATGTACGGTTTTTGAGTAATTTAGGTTTGAAATTTTCAAACAGCTACCATTGTGAAACCCATTATTTGATAGAATATATTATTTTTCTTGAGATAGATCATTGTTAGAATAAACTTCATGCCAAATTTGAACTTAATCAGTCAAACCGTTCTCTAGGTATGAATTATTTTGTAAAAAAAAAACAAAATGGCGGATATCTGGAAAACAAAGCATTTCCAAACCTATGTTTATAGGAACTTTATTCTTTTTATCATTAGTAGAACACATCCTAGAAGTTTTTCTGTTTCTTCTCGAATCACCCTGTATATTCAATGGTAAATGGTATAGATTTAAAGTTGAATATATTAATACCACCAGATAATGCATTGCATACACAATTAATTATTTTAAAAAAATATATATGTAGACTCTACACTGTTTAACAAAATATATTAAGACGCATCATATGTTATCCAAACACTGATTATCTTCAGCATCACAAAATTTATAAACAAATATTGGTAACTCCGCCACTGAGAGTTTTGTTTACTTCTTTGGTTGTTTACAATTACAATATTAATAAACTATTTCAGTTTAAATCTAACTTATAATAGTTGCTAATATTATTCCTAAACATTAAGTAGAAATGTTAAGTTTTCTATTTAAGCATGCATAAAATTTGAATTGTTCCTTTACTTAGAAACAACTAGGATTTCCCTTTGCGATCTTATCTATTACTCATAAAAGGTAGAGTTCATGTTATATAGTAAGTTCTTATGTTAATGAATTTATAAATATTATTAAATAAAATAAACAAATCTATTCAAGATTCTAATTGGCTTACTTGGAATAAACCTCTGTTAGCATTAAGTGCCCTGTTGTTTTCCGCAATGATGGTTAACTGATAAGAGTCTTTATGTTCTCTGTCAAGTCCTCTTTGTGTGTATATAGTACCATCTTGAGACACTGCAAACTGTTCAAGTACTTCCGCTTCGTTTGCAATTACAAATTTAACTGCTTTCCAATAACTTGATTGAGCCGAGTGATTGAGTCCTGTCATCAGCTGACCGACCAGAGCTCCGGACAAATTCTCTCGTACTCGAAATTCTAGTCTTACTGGAGAGTTGTTGTTGTTACTGGAAACACATATTATATAGTTGTTTGGGGTGTGTATTTTAAAACAACTTCTAGTGAATGCATACTGTTTTAAATCAGATATCTCAGCTTACATAAGATTATACGTTTTTTTGCTTAACCCTACAATTTTTAAGAATTTGAATTTTTTTAAAAAATTATAAGAATTACGTACTACATTTGAAACTTTAAAAATCATTTGTATCATCGGAGCGCTATCATGATTCATTCAACTCAATTGTTCCAACTAGATAAACATGAATGAACTTCACCCAAATTTAAACGTGGATGTAAAGTTAACTCTTAGATATAAGGCAGGCTGAATCCCACAAATCTTCATGTAATGCTAATGTATTAAATTAATTAGAATGTTGGCTATGGGTATTATTGCATTTGTTAAAGAACGTTTTAAGTAAATTTAACAAACTCCAATGATGAATGTCCAAGATCTTATTATTTTCAAGAAAGTCTTTAGTTTTGACAAAATGAATCTGTTGGCAATGTTCAACAGCATCTGCTGAAATACAGTAGAACTCCAATTATCCGGACTCCAATTATCCTGATCGCCAATTATCTGGATCAGATTTGAATAAGAACATAATCAAACGGATGCGAGACTTGGCGGCGCGGAATCAATTTAAGGTAGCAAAACAGCTGACTCTGACTGGTATGTTAAAAAAATAATGTATTTTACAGTGATTTAGTATTGTTTGTAAATATTACGTAATGTAAACATTGTCAATGATATTGTTTTTTCATAATAAATACCGTAAATGTTCTCTATTGTGTTTTGTTTACGTTTTTCTCCTAAAAACGGCCTTTTTTCGAGACAAATCCAACTATCCGGATTTTTGATTATCCGGATCGGGTCCGGTCCCAATTAATCCAGATAATTGGAGTTCTACTGTAGTACTAGTTCATAAATATATATGTTCTGCTTATGTATAGCTTTTCCCAACTAAAAATTTACATTAAAAAATATATACCGGTACATTATTTTTCAGCATTGAGTCTTGTGGTAGGTACATTATTATAACTTTTGGCTAGGATATGTAGTTTTCAACTATGAACAGTGAAAAATAAGGTAATATTGAAAATCTAAATATAGAGTCTATTGAAGTGAGATGATGGATTATTTAGGAATGATGTTTGCTTTAACTTTAACACTGATAACATTAAATAAAATTTACTCACTAACAACAATGCAGTGTAGTATATTAAAAAAAAAAGCTTAAACAAGCTTAAAACTCATTTCACATTACGTCCATTATACAGACATTTTGATATGAATGGATAAATACTCGGTAAGAATCATTCCAATGAATATGCAATGCCATTTGAGCTAGTCATTAAATCCAAATATTGTGTAACAACGTCAGACTGAAGCCCAATTCTACAATAGTACTTACAGTTTATAATGCTTCAAGCTTTCTGGTATACCTTATTTAAGGCTCCCAGCCACCATCTTGAATTTCAACTCCTATAAGAGCAATTTTAAACACATAACAAGACTACTGGAGTAATAATGAGCAGACAATTATTCTGAATATGTTTTTTTTAAAGGTTAGGACAGCCAGAATGTGGATATCATTTAATTTTTTTAATTAGTTTCTAATTAAATTTGATCTTAACTCAAAATCAAAGTTAGAAATGTTTTTCTTATTCAATAATGCAAATATCAAAATTGTAATAAGTTTACCACATTCGAAGATTAATTTTATCTTTCAATAATAAAAGTAAATTCAATAAATTGTTATAATTTATGATGAAAAAATGTGCTTTATTGTGGAAGCACGTACGCGCTGAATTTTTGTTCCTACTCGAGTTTTTAGCCTGCACTCTAGTGGTTATCACATCAACTTGTTGCTTGCGGAGGAATACTAGAAAAATAATATACTGTATATCCGTTAATATTGAATGTGTGAGAGAAAGCTGTGTTTAATAACACATACTCACATACATTGTCACGCATGCGAATTTCAGTATGTTTACAGTCAGGGTTACGTTTGTAACTCTCTATTTTCTGCCTTTATGAAGGTGCCCTAAAATTTCTATCAGAAAAATAAAACGCACACAAACTGATAGTAGTATACAGCTCCGCCACTTGGAGAGCTGCGGTCAATACAGGGGAATATTTTTTCACTCCTGCCGAGCCTTAAGGTCTTTACAGTGCTGTATTTATTATCAGTATATACAAACTGAAAAAGTAATAATGCGTGTTACAATTTGTAGTTCGAACAAATAAATTATAAACCTACTTGGCAGAAATAACTGAATCAGTGTGCACAACGTGTATTGTTACGTTGGTAATGAGAGTGAGCGCGTCTTCATCAGAAACCACAGCTTCAAAGTCGTAGAGTCCTCTGTCATACTTGGTCATCCCATCAACAACTGTTATTGTGCCAGATCTCTCTTCTACAGCAAAAGGAACTGAAAAACGTCAATACTTAAAACTATTTGTAAAGAACATTTTAGTTTTTAATGTTTAACCTAAATAATCACAAGTTTTCCGTAATGTCACCAAATATACACACTTTATATCTCTTCATTTGCACTAATAAAGAATTAGAGTCATATAAAACTACTTTGGTCAATTATTTTGGTCATAAGTATTAAGATACAGTGTTTTTCTGTCGATTGAAAATGTGAATGAATTAAATTTCAAAATATAATATTTCATTTAAGAGTGTGTTGGTTGGTATCACAAACAAAAAAATATCTACCAAAAATAAATAAATAAAATTGAAAATCAATGCTACCTCTCAAATTCTGAATCTAGAAAAATGAAAACCCTTAGATTACTATAGCCTAAAAAATAGTTTGCCTCTTTTGAGATTAAACTCAGTAATTATTATTATCACATTTATTTATTAAATATAGGCCTACATGATTTTATAATGGAATAAAAATAATCTTTTTACAGAGATATAAAATGTGTTGACAAACTCAAAATTATAGTTAATTACAATTTGGCAAGTACAGAAAGCTATTTACAAATTTATTTTTATTAATTCTTTTAATATTATTAGTTTAATTCCTATAATTAGAGAATTTAAAATTCAACATCACACAAAGAAAACAAAACACCTTCAAAAAATTTTATAACCTACACAAACCACTAAGATAATGTTCAAGATGGATTTTCTCCACATGGTATTTTGTAAACACTTATAAACCTTTGCAACTTTTGAGAACTTAATCAAATCAAATACATGTATACGAATCCTCAAACATGCACCTCGGTGTAGGGTAAGAGTATGATAAAACTGTTATTTTACTTAACAAGCAACATAAGAAAGAAGAAAACAATTTCAAAATAACATGAAATAGGCTTTTGTTAAGCATTATTATTTCTA
This sequence comes from Philaenus spumarius, assembly GCA_018207615.1. Classification (NCBI taxonomy): domain Eukaryota; kingdom Metazoa; phylum Arthropoda; class Insecta; order Hemiptera; family Aphrophoridae; genus Philaenus; species Philaenus spumarius. The sequence goes on from JAGFPH010002039.1 coordinate 148,036, forward strand.
CAGTTAGATAACGCTGGTTAACATTTTACACCTCTGGTTAAAATGTACGGCTAAGTTAAGTATCATGCACTTGTTACCTGAATACCCCAAAACCCCTAAACATTATGTGCACTATCTAAATGTTCAATCATTCATAATATTTATGATTAAATAAATATAAATAAATAAAATACTGAAATAAATATCATACAAAATTTGCAGTAAACAACAATTTGCCGTGTACAGTTGTTACATAATTAGGTAAATGTCTCATTACTCAGTTATTTATTATCCGATTGTAGCAAATAAAGTATGATTTTGTTTGTCTTAAAATTCTAAATTTTTTATTACTGGTAACATTTTTTTATAAAAATTACAGTCTTCGTGAAATTTAACATCAAAGATTTTAAATGGCCGCCATCTTGAAACCGTTTAAGATATCGTAACGGAGATTTTATACACTTGTTTGACCTATCAAGATACACGTTCGTGCCAAATTTGAAGTTTCTATCTAAAATAGTACTCAAGTTATAAAATAATTTGTGAAAAACACAGTCGGACAGACAGAAAACTAGGCATTTCAGACCCATATTTATATGACGGTTTTTGATTGTCTTGACCTAAGGAACAAATACACCAATTTTTTCCAGTGAGTTTGTAAACACCCTGTATAATGATAATAATATAAACAAAAATCAGTACAGGTACATTTATAAAATATTTTATATCCTAAGATAAACAGTAACTGTTGAAAATATATTAACTCAATGTCTGTTAAGTGGTATTGTTTCCATGCTCTCATAATACATTTGAAAAATATTTACAATTCAACCGTTTAAATACACACACACCATATAATACACCATGCAATATACAACACACCATACTTATGTTTAACTAAGATGATTACCTCCTTCATGATAACTGTGAAGTAAATCATAAATTATTTTATTTTTATTTACTGCACTGTTTACTCTGATCTGACCAACACTGGTCCCGACTGCCACGTCACTTCCAACCCAGAACTCGTACGGGGCACTAACAAAATCAGGTACAGAGACTGGTAGTGTTCCTAAAATGATAGATTAACATGTTCATTCTGTTAATTATATATCATGTAAAATATTTACCATAATAAGCTGACCTCAGTAGTTGTATTAAGTTTGTCTATAAAAAAACAAATGGCGACTAAAATCTAATACTTCATCAAAATTGCTAAACTATGTGCAATGCATTTGAAACTAATGTTCAAAGAAGCCATTAGATTCAAACAGGAATTTTCATGCCCAATTATTAAACAGATCTCACTTGTGATAATGCTTTAAACTTATTTAAACAAGCAAACACATGCAAAGTAAGATTTCTCATTAGTTTTGCTATTCTTCTTTTTATGATTAATGTGCAGTTATACTCAGTAGTGTTTTGTGTACACATTAGATTTATAACAAGTGATCATGCATTTTGTCTCAGATGTACTTGAACTTTAAAATTAATTTTAGAAATGAAAACTCTCTCAGTCCTTAGGGAATGATTGGGGCAAGTCGTGTATAGAAGTTCGAACAAAAGAGTAAAACAAACAGCAACAACTAATCTCAATTAGTGAATACAATCTGTGACTGATGTTGATGCAATAGTTTGAAAGATTTGAAGGATTACAGTCGGAGGAATCATGCGTAGTTCGAGTTTAGTTTAAGTGAAAGTGAGTTACTCATATTTTGAAGCCAGAACATAAAGAAGTATTGTTTGTATCACACAAGTTTGCAGGGTTGAGAAAATGATGGAGACAAGTTTTTCATAGTCTGTAGTACTACACTACTTCACTACAGAGTCATAACCAGCAAGCATAATTATAACAATTATACAATGGACAAAGTTCACCTGTACAATGGAAATCAAAATCTGTTGAGTACAATTCTGCGTGTCCTTCATATAGTTCAAATTTAGCCCCATAAATTCATTATTATAGGAAGTTATTGTCACAGTAAAAGATGGGTCAACATGCAGTTATAAGACTTCTACTATTCTGGATTAAGGGTCGGCTCTAGCTGTCGGCCATGTTGACTAACATTTGTTTTTTATAAATGTCTAATATTGAAGAAACAAAATTAAAAGTTTACATTTACAGCTTTTTCAAATTCAAAATAATTTTTCTTTTATTTTTCAGCTGCAAATGGGGTTATCACATTACTAAAATCAACACACATCGTTCTATTAGTTTGTAGATATTGTTGCCAAACAACTTGACGTTTTTGCGACTTGTGTTGCGAAGATAATTTTTAACTTAGAAAAGATCTTTCTGCACTTGCAGAAGTCACTGGAAATGTTAGAAAGATTAAACCTACATTTACAATATCGAGAAAACTTTTGGTGCTACTTGCCTAGATTTTACCCCCACCATAGATAACATTTTTTTGTTACTCCTCAGCACTCATTACAGTGATAAATAAGCTATGCACAGGACTCCACCCGCAAGTGTCTAGCCTCCAGCCGAGTTAATTACGCTGAGCTGAAAGACTCACAGCCATGCCCGTGCGTAAACCTTAAGTGCAGTTAGTTGGTCCTACTAACTGTGGTTCTTGTCACAACAGCCAGTCATAAGTTTGCACCTAAGACTCATTCTAAAAATCTTGCGATTTACTCCTAATGATAAGTTTAGACGACACGTTGCATCATAATGTACTAGGCCTATTTCAACAATTTTCCGCCCCCTCTAGGCCAAGCGCCCTGGAACGGCTGCTCCACTCGCTCAATGATCGCTACGCCACTGTTGTCACTATTAATTATAGCGAAAAACTGCCAAGCCATTCGCATGAAGAATTTTGTCCCCAAGAGTTTGGTATTTTTTAAAAAACGCTATTTGAACAATTGCGGGTTTTAAATGGATTTAGGCTGATCAATGTCCGTGTAACCTACTGCCGTTATAGGGAGTCGCAGGTTGCTTTCTATTTTACTAGAGCCGACCCTTAAGTAAATTCTGGGCATTTGTACAAGCTGTAGTGGACTAATAAAATATAAACTTCCTGTAAACTCATTTATCAACTGAGATGGAGGTTCTAATTCCTTTTATATCAAATAAACAAAGTTTAGTGAAAACTACATAATTATAATTTGTTCTAATTGTGATTTGTTACAAATCAAATATTGAATTGATTCACACTCTACAACTGCAAGATAGGTTAGGCATTATTTAAATTTAAATTACATTTGTTCTTTTTTATTTGCAGAGCATTATGTACATTAGCAAATTTCTTTCCCGCTCAAGCTCTCTAATAATAAAGAACAGAATATAAGTAAATGTTATCTGTATAGTATTAACAAATTCTTTTACATATTTGGTAATGTTATGTTTTTATAAGAACCCAAAGGCTGAATTGAACATAGGGTGATCAACTCAAGGTGGCCACTATTGGGATCTCAGAAAGTATTAATTTTACAGCAAACTAAATGGGGAACCTTTAATTGTTTTTTGGGAAATTAAAAAATATGTAGTTAAAATATTTGTAAATGGCCAACATTTTACAATATGGCTGTCACTTTGAAATGTCTTATGGGAACCCCTTTTTTTGGACGGATTCAGGTTTTACATGCATTTTAAGACTTTTTTATTCTTCGTGTTTTTTTTATAAATTTAACCATTTAGCCGCTAGGAGCGCTGAAAGTTTCAGAAACTCTTATTTCAATAACTATTAAAGAGGCATGTTTCACCATTTGCAAACAATAAAATTTAACTCAAAGTGCAATATTTTGTAAAATAGATAAAATAGGCGTTAATGATATTTGCTGTACACAAAGTATGTACACACCATATACTATAGACAAATTTTACATCAAGTTTAAAGTTTGTCATGCCTATTATAGGCTATTAATTATTACAAATTCAGAAGTATTTAATATATAACTTCTTGCAAATAATTTCAGACGCTTGCATACAATTGAACACATCAATGCCATTCTAAGTATGTTCTTCTTGATATTAGATAAAATTGCTAGACAAAAGGGACAAAGGGAGTGAATATTGTAAAATAGAAGTTTTGAACAGACCTGATTCAACAACCTGCACGGTAACAACAGCCAAAGAAAACCTCCTCTCACTTGGGTTTACAGGTTGGTCAGAAGCTTCCACAAACAACGTATGTTTCCCTCTCATCAAGGGAACTTCTCCCACTACAATCTGTCCAGTCTGTGCATCAACACTTAGATACTGCGACGGAGTGCCAGAAATGTTACTCCTCTGCAGCTCGTAGAGAACCATACCGTTCCTTCCAAGATCTGGGTCTATGGCTTTTACCTATGTGATGAAACGAAAGTTGTAATTACCCATAGATATGTGATATCTTCCTATCCAAAATTTAATATATTATGAATTAAGTTAATTCAAATTACATCTGTTATTAAGAGTAGAAATTTAAATTATATTTTAGAGACAAACAAAATAACATTTTTGAGGATTATTGAATAACTGCATTATACCTTTGTAGTTATTATCTGCATATTACGCTCTGTTTCAATATTATGTTAACACTTAAATGACAGAAACACATTTTGTGAACTCTACTTGTTATTTTAAACAACAATGAAGAATTAGTGTATTAATTTTTAACAGCTGATCAGTTGCAGCAATTTAGCAATCAATAAACATTAATAGGTTATGTTGTTGGTCTTCTATTCATCGGTTAGGCTACGCAATGGCTGTTCGTTTAATTTTGGAGGAAAGAAGATTTGTAGCAAGCTGTATGGAAGTGTTTAGTTCCCCAACAGTGGTTTGTGAGAAGTTTCGAAGGAAATTTGCATGTGACCCTCCGAGCCATTTAACAATTTATCGCATCTACAATAAGTTTGTAGAGCTTAGACCAGTTTCCAACAATTATCGAGAAAATGCATTACGCCCAAGATCAGGAATGTGTGACTTGAACGTTGCTGTTGTACAACAACCATTGCTGCAAAGCCTTTCGAAATCGAGTGGACGCTGTAGTTTGGAAACAGGAATTCCAAAAACAACAGTATGGCTCATCTTGAGATGTGATTTTGGGTTAAAGCGTTATCAAATCCAAGTTGCCCTATCTTTACCACTAGCGCAGAAGCGTAAGCGAGTGGAGTACTGTCAGGTGTAGCTAAAATGACGAATATCCAGCATGACATTATTAATGAAATGACATTCAACGATGATTCACACATGTGTCACTCGACACAACATAATTTTAAGGGCCTCTGAAAAGCCACGAGTCATTCAGGAGCAAGAACGTGACTCTCCAAAAGTGAATGTTTGGTGCGCTGTGACCTCTGCTGGAGTAATTGAGCCCCACTTTTTTGATACAACAACAGTGACTTCAGACGTCTATTTATCGATGTTGCAGCAGTACGCCATTGATAAACCACCACTTCAAGACCTTCTTTCAGGGTATTTCCAACAAGAGGGAGCTCCACCCCATTGGGCATTAACTGTTCGAACCTATCTCGACCAGATCGATGGATTGGTCGTGATGGACCACTTTGCTGGCGCTCACAGTCACCTGACTTGACACCCTGTTATTTCTGGCTCTGGGGTATGGTATAGGAGCTTGTGTATAGCAGAAAAGTTCGTGACATCAATGAACTGAAGGACCGGATGGTAACATCCATTCCTCGTGAAATGTTTGTACTTGCTTCGCATGCTTCTGTGAAGCGTTAGTTTTTGTGTGTTAAAACAAAATGGTGATCAGGTTGACCATATTTTTTGTTTTATGTTCTAGAAGTAGAACATTTAATACATTGTTTGTTTTCGTTCATAGATGTATGCTAAGTGAATAAATAGATTCTGTCAGTTAAGTGTTAATGACTGTATTATGGACTGTTTTAGTCACTGAAAGCCTGTATTATGGCCTAATGATTAAAATTTAATCTAAAACAACACCAAAATTTAAGTGTATATGTACTGTTATAAATGTAACAAATTCTTCCTTATGTCCAGTGATCCACTTTTCGGTATTTTTACTAGAGCAGTTTCGGATGACTCAAACATCCTGAGGATGTATGCTTGAATCATCATAAGATTTGTAATGCTATTTTTGGTTAAGATAAGAACTGAAATAATTAATTTGTGATTTTATTGTTTTATTTCACAAATATTGTAGGTTTCTTTGAAAATTTGGTCTTGACTTTTTTTGTTTTAGGAAGTTTGCGAGTTAATTGTTTAAGATCAAACTAATATTACCGGGTATGTCTGCTGGATACATTAAGAATGATATCACATTTTTTAATGCTTAGTTTTTTTCAGCCATGGTTATTGCAGAAGTTTTTAGTCTAGGTTAGTTCAAAGAAAGAAGATCATATTAATTTTGTATTAAATTTCTTATTTTAGTTTCATAAATTATCTGACTGTTAGTTTTACATTTTTCCTTAGTATTAGCACTTAGCCAATAATTAATATTCTTTGTAAATTTGTTGTTTTTTAGAGTTCATGTTTAAATTTCTTAGTTAATGTATAAGTGTATGTTCATGGTAATGTATTAATTAAGAGTGTCAACCCAGCAGACAGTCTCTGGACCATTGCTGAATGAGTGTCAATTCAAATATTGGAAATTTTGTAAGATGTTAATAATTATATTTTAAATAAAACACTTATAAATGTAACAAAATATTTTTAAAAAATATTATATTTTTCTCAATTACTTTATAACTCTTACAGGAGAAATAAACTATTTTAACTAAATTACTTGGACCAAGGCCGTGATTTGATTACAGCACATAGTCTAACTAAGCTAACCTGATCACAACAGATGATGCTATTTCACTTGCTTTTTAATCTGCCAACCAAGTCAATAGCAATAACCTTCTGCATTGTGATTTCCTTTACAAATTATAATTACAAATTTATATTTTTCTCAATTGTGGTACATTATTTAATGACCACACATCTTATTGACTATCTTATTGTAGGTACATTACACTAACCTTTCCAACTTCATAGCCTTGTTGAACATTATCAGGTACAAAGAATTCATATAGATTATTTGGCACAAAAACTGGATTATTGTCATTTGCGTCCAGGAGTGTCACATCAACTGACACGTAGGCATCACTGAAAACAATCACATTTCACAATAATAGTTAAGTGGTGCTAATCCCTATTCTGTTGGTGACATATAGTTATGTTTAAGTATTTTCGTCAGATCCCTGCCTCAAGTGGTACTAACCTAATCAGTGTTCCCTTCCAGCTGCAGCAGAAGACAACATTCAGACTCTCATAAGCCATTGCAGAGGATACACACACCCACTACTAATTTATAAGGCCAGTTTATTATTTTTCAACATAAAACTGTTTTTCATTTATTTTATAATAAGTTGATCTTAAATTGAGTTGTGTTATTAACCTACTACACTTTTCATTATATAGCAGGTTTCACCTACAGCAAGAAACACAATTCTGGATCAGGGACATCAGGCATAACCAATAGGTAGTAGCACTGACAATTCCAAATTTGTCAAATTATCATATTTCCTAATCATACACAAACTTACAAAATATTTTATTTATATTTTTTGTGAATTTAATTGTAATGAAGTTACTATAGTATTTATGTTAATTCACTTTCTTGTACCTTTTTTTGAGCCAGGGAAGGAAATTTTTCCTTTTTAAGAATAAACATAATTTAGGTGCCAAATTTAATAGTTTTCTGGTTAGAAAATCATAATTAACCAATACAAATTTCTTTTAAATGAAAACAGTATGGATTTGTCCAATGCCTTCTTGTTACAGATAGTACCAAGTAGAGTGAAGCGTAACTTGAGCATGCGCTGTAACGTCTTACCCTCTCCTACTCGACTGTGAGTCTTCAGTACAGTCACCACCAAAAAGTGTTGATATACAATCAACACGACTACATAGCAGATATGAATTAGATAGGGCAGACGGCTCTGACTGTACTCCGCCGCAAGAGGGGAAATGTGGTGGGAGACGGCATAGGAGACTTGCCCACCCCCTTTTCACGCTCCATCCTAATTGGCGCTATCTGTACTTCATTAAAATTTGCTGTAAGTAATGATCAATTCTTACACACGTACAAAGAACAAACAAAATGAGATTTATTGGGCACAATAGTTTTGCTTTTGTGAGAAGAATGGTGACAGATTATAACAATTCGACCATGCAGCTGAACCGCTGACATGAGTTGAACGAATTTCCAAAATTAAGTTTATACATTTTATTCAACTATTTGGGAAATTAATCTACCTAGGAAAGCAGTGAATAGCTGCCTATTTGTATATATTAGTAGAATTTGTTTGCACCTAAGCCTCCAGCTTCAACTTACACGCTACTTTGTTTAACTCGCAGTGGAAAAACTCGCTTTGCGGGTTTGCACCTCGACTTTATGGCCTCATGGTATGGACTGCTTCACATCCCTCGTTGAGAACAAACTCGGCCATCGGCCTCAGATCAGAAGATGCCCCTATGGTAAAACCTCCCACGTGGATTTAAACAGGGTACTTTTATGGTATTTTAGGTTTTGATCGATTTCGGGGGAACCAAGCGAGCTATAAGGTCGTTTTCAAAAACGAAATGTGCAGAATAATTTCCTACGTTTATTTTTGTGGATAAAACCCCAAAAAAGTTTGATTCTAGTACGAAAAATTACAAAATGCTTCCGGCTGTTTAATTTGTTTGGCTAATGAACTGGTACAAGATCATAGACAACCAACGTATGTAACAAATTTAGACCAAATCGGACTTAATATGCGGCTGTTAATGTCGCATATATGTACAATTTTATTTATATATACGGTAATGTTTAATGACATCCCAAAATGTGTTCTGGGGACCATAATCAGTGTTTATTTACTACTCCCGACCTTATGACTCGCCATAAGGGTCACTGCAATAGCTGATCTTTCCTACGGAAATTTACTGATAAAAACTCTGACGTGAATAACATTTTATATTTTATTTTTTTCTTTGCAGTTAACTTACACTGCGAGCAGGATATCTTGAGCTCTGGCAACCGTAAAATTTGTTTACAGGATGGACTGCAGAAGGAGGTGCTCCTGAGCATGCACAGCTTTGTACTACCCTGACATGAAGACATTATTTGTCATGTATGTGTCGCTGAGTAAAGCAATACATTTCTTAAATGTTAACTTATACAGTAAAGCGTCGATAATCCGAACGTCAATAATCCGAAACATCAAAAATCCGAACGCGTTCTGAGGAAGCCCCTGCAAAAATTTCGTTTTCGTTTTCGCAAATTCCAATTATTGTGTAGTTGAAAATTTCACAAAAATCTTCATCGCAGTTTGACATCATTATCTCTTTTAAACACTTCTTAATACCTGCTCTCACACGCCCTCACTGCAGACTGGCTGTCAGTATTTTCACTGTCACGCTAATAAGCTGCTTTAGCGCTAGCAGTAAACATACAGAAAATTAATTAATTTCTCTTTGTGTAATCATTATAACAGAGTGTCGTACATACAGTAGAGTACTATACAGTATTTTTTTTATTTTTCGTTTGTGTTAACTGTAATGTACAAGTCAACTTTCAATTATGTACTGTACTGAAATCGAGAGTTACAAGTGTAATAAATCATTTTGGCCCTACTGTGTACGTGCAAGTTCTTTTAAATCATAATATGTAAGTAGTCTTACAATCTGTATTGTAATTACATTACTGCTTGTACTGTTTAACCACTTTAAACACACACCTAAGAAAATGCTATTTAGGATTAAAGGGCATATATTTTATCCTAAATAGCATTTTCATGATTGTTTTCAAAAATCCGAACACATTGATAATCCGAACCACCCTCGGTCCCAATTAGTTCAGATTTTCGACACTCTACTGTATTATGAAAAGTTCCGACAAGAAATAATCAGTTTGGGTTTTACATTGAAAAAGACAATACCACAGTATACTAGCTACCAAACTACTACCAAAGAGTTAGTGGTAGCACAATGTTTGTGGCAAGGCTAGTAGCACACTGCGCGCTGTTCATCACTCCCTCTCCAGTGACGTAGGCCTCAGCTCTAGATATTCTGTGCTCAGTGTAGCCGTTTTGTTATTAAGAATAATCACACATAAAAGCTGGTTTGTTTAAAACTTACCAACACTATTTAAAAAGTGGAAAGAGATGTTAAAAATCTGATCGTGAGATGGTTATTTACGATTAGGAAGAACCTTAAAAAACATATTAAAATATTCTCATGGCTTTAAAAAATTTTTTTTTGAGGCATCACGAGTAACATATTTAGTAAACTTTTTATATGGGGTGGAGAAGGAGGTTTTTTGGATTTTTTAAAATATTTTCTCTAACCTTCTGCATAAAGGTTTAATAACTATTACAATAGAGAAGGTAAGTTAAGAAAACTCAACCTATATCGTATTATTAGAACTCAAGACTGCTTTTGGGCTAGGCTTATTTTGGTTATACGCAATGGGGATTCACAGAAACCCAAATCTTATGCAGCACTTAGTCTGTAATACAAGGCTTAAAGACCGAGGAAATAGTTGGAGGGAAAGTTCAAGTAACTGTGAAAGGCCAAGAAGCAGAGGATCCGAGGACCGACTGAGTACAAGATGGTGGATGTTATTAATGGCTATTTAGAGAAGAATAACAGCACAACACAAATAATAAATATATATGTTTAAATACCTTAATGGAGTTATAACACTGGGCAGTTTTTCTCTTGCCAATACTCTCATGGTCAAAGTAGGCCTCTCTTCTCTGTCTAGTTTTGCTTGATTCCTTACCGTCAACCACCCAGATCGACCGTCTATACTGAACGCTTGGTTAGGGTCGACTAAGTGGTACACAAATTCACCGTTGTCTCCCTGTAGAAAAATAGATTTGAGTTTTATGTTTAAATGTAGAATTTTCAATGAAAATTAAGGTTTTGATTTGCTCTGTTTTTATTGTGTTTCAGTGTTTTACCAAGTTATGCGAGCTCAAAAGTAATGCATTTATAACAAATTTGAACTGTAACAAATAAACTCAAATTAAAATACATAATGTTATTTCAATACACACAAACAAAAATTTAATTTAAATTTTTAGAAATTATGTGATTAAAAATGTGATATGTTTACTTAATATATGAGGTATAGCGCTACCATTCTACCAAACTTGTCCATGTTATTGAGCAAGTAAAAACTATCAAACACAACATGTGTCCTACATTGCTTAGTACCATACTTTTCTTATTCCTTTATTCCGTTTTGATTGGCCATAAAAAAATTAAGCCCGAGGGTACTTTTTTTACATATCTATGTAACATAACTAACTGTAAAGTGTAAAGTTTGTAGAGGGTTCCATAATATGTCCAGCATATCAAAAGTAGTGGTTTCTTAGAGGGACTCAGTATTTTGCAAACGTACCAAATTGTTTTGATATGTTTTGGTTGTTAAATTGTATAAAATATTTTTAATTACACATTTTTTTTATGAAAGAATATAAACTAAAAATATATAAATCTGTAGATTTATATTTTGTATTGCAGAGGATCTTTTATTTGGTAGGTTGTACTTAGTCAATTTACATGGTATAAATCAATATCTCAGATTATCAGGGCTGCAGATAGAATTTTCATGACCCTAGGCTTTAAAAGTCTCTCTCTATCCCAAAGAACTCTGAACTGAGATCTTAGCATTGTCACTGGCAATTTGTTTTGAAAATATTGAAATACTAAATGTTAACTCAAAATAATGGGTATTGGAGCTTAATATGTTAAAGTATTAAAATTGTATACCATATACTTAGACCTTGACAGGCTATTCATGATGCTGTGTGATTGCAACCAACATTTTTGTTAATTTTATTTGATAAGGGCCAACTTGGAAGTCAACAGCCCCCTGGGCACTTTATGGCGAAGCAACCAGCCGCCCCCCCCATTGACCTCTTAGCTTCACTTGACTTGCCAGTTTTGGTTCAGGAATTTCCTCTTAACCCTAGAACACTAACGTTTCGTCTGACAGACTACTACTTTCCCTACTTCCTCTCCACCAAGCGGCCCACCACTCCGTGTACCTTCATTTGAGCACTAGCTGATTATATGATCAGTATAGTAAGTCCGTACGAGAATGTTTTTCGCTAGTTTTTAGGTTCGCGTAGTCTGGCAGACGAAAAGTTAGTATTTACGTTAGTTTAGTTACTGGTATGATACTGGTAGTTACTCATACGATACTGGTGCAGAACTGGAGTGTTCCTGTGACGATGCCACAGACTAAAATGTTAGTAAAACTTATTGAGAGTGTTTATAATGACGCTTTATTCAAAGTTATGGGAGTAAAAATATTTGTTTAATGTTTTTAGTTTGGTTTATTACCCTTTTTAAACAGTAGTCTGTCAGACGAAAGGTTAGTATCTACGTTTGTCTAAAACAACGTTAGTGTTCTAGGTTTAACTCTTCTTCAGAGAGTCTTTCTATTATCCATGGACCCACTCTTTGGTTCAAAGTGTTCTGTAAAAATGGAGAGGATTGGTCCAGGTGCAAAAGAACACTACAAAAACTACTCATCCTAGGAATCTTTTTGAATGCATTTTCTTCATTAAGCTGTTTCTTACCAGCCAGCTTACGAATCTAAGAACCACTGGGTTCTTTATTATTACTCATAACTACAATCAATACAGAAACAACCACAACAACAACACCAGTGATCGGTTAAATGCAAACTATCGTCCAGTAACTTCGTAATGTATCGTCGCATGCACAGGTTAAATGACCTTGACTTGACTAGTGAAAAACAAATCATACAGTTCAAGTGGTAACATGAAGGTACAGTGAAGGGGATGGGGCGCATGTGAACTCAGTCACATCACAGCCTACATTTATTCCTGATGAGTAATAAAGTTATAAGCCATTATTTCGAGACAGGTAGCGCAAATCCCTTACGTTTAAAATTTAAATAAATATATAATTTAATGAGTTCAGGGTTGTATCTTGAAAGGTTACTGTATAGCACTTGCATACTTAATTTTCATTTTCCTTTTCTGTTTTATTTTCCTAAAGTTTTGTGCCCCTTAATACCTTAGGGCCCAGTGAGCCCATTAAATAAATCGGCTATGGATTTGATATTTTAATTAACTACTAAAAGTTATTGTTTAATGGAAAATACAGCTCTGTTAAACTATATCAGTTTTATTTATTAATATTTGTACAACAAATGAGTAGTTACATTTTGCATGCCGTTACAGTAATTAAAACAAAACTTACTTGATCCTGATCAGTGGCCATTACTTGTAACACACTAAATCCATTAGGAAGGTTTTCCACTATACTTATATTGTAGAGATCGACTTCAAATAGTGGTTGGTTGTCGTTTATGTCTAGAAGCTCGACCTCAACTCGGGCTATTCCAGTTTTCAGTGGATTATCAACCTGTGATGCCTGAATCTGTTATAATTAAAACAAACTCAACCATTACTGATAACAAAAATGACAACATAACATTATTGTACATGAGGGATTAAAACATTAAAGGATAGCTTAATAGTTAATGTGTTAGTACCTGCATTGTAAATAAGTTTCCAGGAAGTGTGTCCAGATCCAACTCCCTTTCTAAGAAAAGAGAACCGTTCTTTTGGTTTATTGTAAAAAGATGGCGTTCGTTACCAGAGATCAGATCGTATTGTATCGTGGCATTGATCATTTTATCTTGATCAAACGCCTGTATCGGAGGATTGAAAGAAAGTTCATGGTGTATCCTCTTTCCCTGAAAAATTAAAACCACTAATGTAACCTGTTAAATCACATTTTGATTCTAAAAGTGAAATTTTTATTTGGTTTATTAGTAATTTTTAATAACTTTTAAAATGACAGAAATGAAAACTCACAACGGAAAAGTCATTATTCTGTTTTTGTAACTAATAAAGCAAGAAAAATAAGCTTTTGTAGTCATGTTGAATTTGTACCACAAGTAACAACCAAGATTAGAATTTGTAGATAGCAAGTGTTCTTTGCCTGCATAACTGGACAGACTAGAAACAAGAGATTTTGTATTAATTTCACTTTTATGGCAACAAATAATTCTGTCTCAATTTAATAAACATGCCAAAACTATAGCTTGAAAAAGTGAGCTTGAACTATCAATGAGTGGAAAGTACTAGTCAGGAGATTTTTGTTTTTGTTTAGTCTGAGTCATAGTACATTTCATTTGAATAAGTAATGATTTCCTGCAGTCAATGGTAGCAGTTATTTAAACAAACTTGAGCTTAAAACTATAACAGCTTAGTAAATTATGGTTAGTACGTAACTTTTGATCAGCTAGATCACTATCAACTTTACCAAAATCATGACTTGAAACAAAAATAGAATTCAAATCTACCAGTATTTTTCTTAGCAATTTTGTATTGTTAGTTTAACCCTTTATTTTTTTGTCTGTCTGTTATTTTTGTAATCAAAGTAAAGAACCGGTAGTAATTACCAACATGTACAAAGGTAAGTTATACCATATATCAATTTGTAAAAATGTGACAACACTGAGTTGATGAGGTAAACCGTTAACAGTCCAACACAGACTACAGAAAACTGCACACCCAGTTGAATGCGACCCAGTTTTTCCTTTATATTTATCAGTTTTCTTGTGGCCCATGTGGGTCAAATTTGCTCTGTGATGGGAAACAAAAGAAAACCAGTGATTATCTGTTTCGCACAAGGCAATGCAGAACAAGATGAAGAAACATCTAGGAATTATGGAGTAAGTTTATGTGCAATTATAAAGTGTCCATGACTTTCGGTGATACCACAGATAAATATGCCAAAATATATTTTTTTAACCATTCAAATTAGGGATTACTACTGTATTTTTTAGTTACCATTGTACTACGCAAAAGTTACGTGTCACTATGCAATCCTTTCTCCCCCAAAAACATTATTGTATTCTATTATATTTACAAGAAAATTAGGACTATAATTAAAAAAAATTATTAAATGAACATCTGCTTTGTGTGATGAATGATTTTTTTTGGGGGGGGGGTTTAACGTCCTACTGTTTTGCACTTAAGGCTAATGAAGACGGGACCTACAGTTTTACGTGGAATCCGAACCACAGCCAACGATGTCTGTTAAGAAACCATTTGGAAAATTATTTGGGGTCAATGGGAATTGAACCCGGAACCTTTCCATTGATGGTTGCCATGACGATTGATAAAGCATTGACGCTTTAACAACCACGGCCACCGTGGCTCTAACTGACACGTATTGGAAGTTTGTCGACATACAGAAGTCCATCACAGGGCAGATTGTGGGCAGAAGCATACTCCTTGCTTGTTTGAAAATATTTTCTACTCACAAGAAGCAGAAAATATAAATTGATAAACGACTGTAGAAGCAAATCATTATGAAAAAAAATATTTTATAGTATTTTAGTAGATTATTATATTTGTATAACACTAACAATACAATTTATGTTTGGTTTTCAATGTAATCTAATTGAGGGAAGCAAGCGAGGCGAGCGTAGCTCTATTTCCCTCACTTTGCACACTTCTTTGTAAACGGCATCACAGTGTAATGGCTTTACCGATTTATATGAAATTTGGCCAGTAGCTAGGTGATTCCGAGGAAAAGGTTTTCCTTTAGAAAGATTTGCAAAATTCCTCCAAGGTTTCGTCCCACTGGGTCTTAAAGTTCAGATGTAATTATAATGAAAAAAATATGTTATTGGGTTTATGTCATATGTTTTCAAGTGACTTCATTTAAATTAAATAAACAGCTGTTAATTTAAAGGGTGTACCGTATATCACATGTTTTCAACTGACTCCAATTAAATTAAATAAACAGCAGGTAATTTAAAATAACTTTATTTAAATGTAATTTAAATGAAATAAAAGCTGTATTGGCCTACAATTATTGTCAAGCTATTCCTTTGAAGAATGCCTGGACGGCTTCTAAATTAAACAGCTGTTAATTTTAAAATGACGTTAACGTTGTAACTGATTTATCATTAACCATTTTAAAGAGTACTAGGGGAGACCCCTGCGTGCTCCGCACGCCAACCCCCCACCCCCCAACTCCCTGTTGGAACCCGTTGTGTGCCGTTGGAACCCGTTGTATAGTCAGCAAGGCTCAGGTCTACACTTTAATAAAAACCTAACCTAAAAATTGATTTAAAATTTGAAATAAACTGTCAATGAAAATATTAGAGACTACAGCTGATTACTGAATCAACAATAAACATTACAAATCAGACCTAAAACACACCAACAATAACACAACCTAAATCAAATCATCTGTTGACATTTGAGTAAGTTTAAAGTAAACAACTTATTTATTTGAAACTCAATTAGTTTATCAGCTGTTTAAAATCAAATTACAGTATTTCCTATTTAAGCGGCCCATACACTACACATGCATTGCACGCCGTGCAATGGCATGCCGTGCTTGGCTTGGCACGCCGTGCGCCACACACTGAAAATTCAGTTTGCTCCGTGACGTGCTAGAAGTCGGTTGTCACTGTGATTGAGATGCCTGTTTTGACGAAAAATAAAGCGTTAGCATTATTGTTGATTGGTGCGATTCATAAAGATAGCATAGTGAAGAAGAGAAGAAGGCAAGTATGGACTCTCTCTCAGCACGTGGCGCGGGACTGGCCCACACACTAGCAGGTTGGCACGGCGGCGGATGGCACGGCGTGCCGAAAATCAAACTCGTCTTGATTGCCATCGTGCCATGCATTGTACGGCGTGCTTAGCACGGAGACCTCCACACACTGGCAGGTTTCGTCCGTTTTTGGCACGTCGTGCTTGCACGGCGTGCAATGCATGTGTAGTGTATGGGCCGCTTTAGCCTAGTTGTAGCATAGGCTACTGATGCATTTTTAAAACTCGGAATAAAACTAAAATAAAAGTGTAAATCAAATATTTAGCTTCACAGTGACTTAGAACTGGAAATTATCTTTTAAATAAAAAAAGAATCATCAAAATCGGTTAAGTATTAACTTCAGGAAGTGAGTGTACTAAAATCAGGATTTTTTTTTAATATATAGATTTCGCTCATTTATGCGTCTAAAGTGTAATGGTACACCATCCTACTTATCCGGTCCTTTAAACTATTTGTAGAAAATTTTGTATTAATAGCCTACCTTAATCTATTGTTGTAAAATGTACATCATTTCTTTCATTATATCGAACACCAATATATCGATATTTTTTAGGTATCGATACATGGACTGCATTGTATCGAAAAAACGATATATCGATATTTAAAAAAAAACTACCATACCCAACCTAATGTAGTTCTTACAGTAATAATGTAGTAGGCCTATACATTGAGCTCTGATCACTATTTTGAGTTATGAGACAAACTTCGAATAACCTATCTACTCTCCATTTTTTATATTAGCAACCGTACATTCCTACGTCATAATCTTAAGTGAGAGTGTTTCCGAGCCATCTAATTACGATTCCATCACAATCCACTTAATTACGCGGACTTACTAATGACCACCGTTTATGAAACGTCGGTGTCCACGAGAACAATCCATCACACTCGACCAAGAAATCAATTAGACGAACCTGTCGTCTATAAATTACACAGACCAGATCCAGTTCCGGATATCGCTTCACTTTGCTGGTCGCTTCTTTTCACTTTCAACTTTACTCTCGTCACGTGACTGTGTCGTAATCGCAGCTCCACTTTACAATAATTCAATCATCTTTGCTATTTCTATATTCAATATGAAAGAAAAGCAATTCATGGTCCAGATATAAGTGAAAGTTAATATTTATCGATCGATAACAGTACATTATTCAGTAAATAAAATATGTCGGATAACAAGTTTGTTCGTAATTGTTTTCTTCGATCTCGCATTTGACAGGATGTAGTCTATCAATAAGTAGGAAATGCTGCACTGTGTGATTTATTAATTAGAGATATGTACATTATAAACTGTTAAAATTACTAAGAACTTATGAATTATTAAATTCTAGCAGGGGTACCCAGAGAAGTTGCTACAAAAATTAATGGGGGGGGGGGGGGGGCAAAATCGAAAATTTACCAACAGTTTTAACGATATTTCCCAAATTTTATTCCAAACGCGCAAACGGGGATCTGGGTTAAATTGTATGAAATGGGGCCCTCGGATTTTGTTTGAAAAATTAACTTCTTAAACACACACACACTACCAGGGGTTTTAACACTGCAGGTGCTATATATTGAGTACTTTAAGAATTTTTAATATTTTACAAGAATTTTAACATTTTCATCACATTACCTATTTAAAAACATTCTCCATATTTTCCCCGCCATTTTCATTACCCCAATGTTTGCCGCAAACTTAAAAATTTCCCCATTTTGGGAAAAAACCTAATCTGGAAACACTGGTTTGGCGGCCTGGAGCAGTGCATGGCATGGTCAGGGACAGTCAGTGTTGCCACAGTAAAAAGGGTTGGAACTAAATTTCCCAGAACATCATTTAAAAGAAGAGAATGTATTTATTTAGTACAGAAATATTTTTATTTGCCCAACACATGGGCGGATCCAGCCGGTTTTCAAGGAGGGGGCTGTCTAGGGGAGGGGGGGAGTTATAGAATATTTTTTTGGAATACAGTGCTTGAAAACGTCTTTTTAGACTATTTCACGATCACCCATTTTGAATAGGAATTAAGGATTATATGCTTTACCCAAAAATAAAGTTTTATTATAACAAATTGTAGAGAATAAACCATAGAATTGAACTGTATACTTGAAAATTTTCAATAGATTTATTCTGTTTTATTTTATCTTACTTTACTAAATTACAAAAAATAAACAAAACTGTCACAAACGTATAGTATAATATAGTGTCAGCCAGACATGAAAAGGGAACGGCTAACGCGCCAAGGGCGTTGAAAATGTACATATTTCACGGAAATACACGAATAGTTCGGAACACTAAACCAGGTTTTACTTATATTAAACGAAAATATAGAACTTGCAATTCAAATCGATATAAAAACTATTATACGAATACTGCATATAGATTATAGATTTGTAATATATATGCCTACACATCGATTGCAAAATGTGCTTTCTCATTTTTTGAAAACTGTCCAATGGCAAGGGTTTACAGACACATTCATATCTAAGAAACTATAAGAGTGGCGAATGATTAGAAGATAGTGGTAGAAAGTTAAAAGCTTGACAAATCCAGTGGTGTCCTTATCTTTTTCTCAAAACAAGTCTGTCTAACGATTATGTGCCTTTAAAAAGTGACGAGTTTGAGTCATTTCCTTATGCATTCTAGCGCGCCATCAATATTGATTTAGGCAACTGTAATTTTACAACGATGATTACATATGTAAATATACTTTTTAGAAGAACAGAACAGAACAGAACATTTATTGGTCCTTCAGCACATGTACAACATTGCAATAGACTTCGTCACATACAGTTTAGTCATTAAAACTAACATTACTAATATTAAACACAGGCTTACTAAATATTTATATCACATTCCAAATAATCCGCCAAGTTATAAAATGGGTGCTTTTTCAGCCAAACATAAAAAGTATGATATAAATCATCATTTGTCAAGTTTTGAAAAGTGGCAGGCAGTTTATTGAATAGTTTAATTCCTAAAACTAAATGATAATTTTTGGATTTATTTAATCTATGTCTTGGTTGTTCAAGAATATGACCAAATCTTGTATTATGATTATGAATGAAACCTCTAACTTGATACATATGTAAATTATTCTTTACGTGCATTACTACATCAAAAATATACAAGTTGATAACCGTTAAAATACCAGTTTTAATAAACAATGGCTTGCAGTGTTCCAATTTATCAGAGTTTGTTAATATTCTCAAAGCTTTTTTTTTGAAGAATTAAAATTGTGTGAATTCCTATTCCATTTCCCCAAATAAGAAGGCCATATCTCAAAATACTTTCAAAGAAAGCAAAGTACGCTATTTTTAAATATTCAAACGTTACTTGACTCTTAAGATTTACTAGTAAATAAATTACCCTTGATAATTTTGTCTTTACATAATCTATGTGCACAGACCAGGAGAGCATACTATCAATTTTTATACCAAGCAACGTTACAACTTTTTCATAAGCAGGCTTATAACTATGTTTATATTTGTTTTGTAGAGTGACTAAAAGTTTTTGAGTTTTTTCTTCATTTAAAAACAGTCCATTTACCTCAAACCAGTCGTTTGCTTCTTTTAATACACTAGCTGCTACATTATCTAATTGAAAAATGTCTTTGTGACTAACAAGTAAAGACGTGTCGTCCGCATAAATTGTTGAGGAACATGAAACATTTAAACTTAAATCATTAATTAAAATCAAAAACAATATTGGTCCCAACACCGAACCCTGTGGAACACCAAGAGTAGTATTGATTGTTTTTGATTGTCTGCCATTTATATCTACAAGCTGTTTCCGGTCCCTCAAATATGACTGAAAAATGGCTAATTCTTTTCCATGAAACCCATAAAATCTAATTTTTCCCAACAAAATATCAGGCCTAACACAATCAAATGCTCTACTCAAATCACACAGTACGACCAGAGCAGGACAATTTTCTTCCAGTTTTTCTAGTAGGTTTTTTACTAGAATATCTACAGCTTTTGTGGTGGATTTCCCATTTCTGAATCCAAACTGACTGTCACTGAACAAATTTAAACCCTCAAAATGCGCACATACTTGCTTCTTTAGAATTTTTTCCATTATTTTTGCCATTACCGGAATACATGAAATAGGACGGTAACTTTTCGGCTCTTTACTATTACCCTTTTTAAATATTGGTACTACCCTTGAAAACTTTAAACATATGGGAAATTCACCTTCTCTTATACATAAATTGATACAATATGTTAGTGGTTCTAAAATAATGTGAATAATTATCTTAATTAAATTACTAGATAGACCATACACATCATTGGTATTTGAATTTTTCAGACGTTTTACAACTTGAAGCACTTCTAACTTTGTTACTTCAGATAATACAAATCTGTCACACTGATAACTACCTAGATATTGATAAGCACTTTCAACTGAAGATTTAACTTTTCCACTTATTTCTTCAACGGATGACACAAAGAAATTGTTCTCATCTGGTGTGATGCCTTGATCTGCGTTGACTTTACCAGCCTTCCCCGCCACTCGGTTGATCACTGTCCAGGCTGCCCTGCATTTGTTCGTTGAGCTTTCAATGTATTTCTCATTATTTTGCTTTTTAGCAATTTTAAGAGCTGTCCTATACTGCTGTTTTAATCGTTTCAGCTTGTTTAAGATATCACTATTTTTCCTCTCTTGGAATAAATCTCTTAGTAACAAGATATTATTTTTCATCTTCTCAAGCTTTGGAGTATACCATTTTAAATTTCGTTTATTTGAACTATTCCGATTCGAATTACAAGAGATCTCCCTTAAAGGCAAACACAGATTAAAAAGAAACAAGAAATGCTGTAGAAATTTCTCAAACTTGTTGCTCGCAGACCCACAAAAATCCAGTAAACTGATCCAGTTTGAAAATACAAAAATTGAAAGTTAAAACCTTTTCTTTACAATGGTTTTTCTTTTATTGGGATTTGATGATATTTAGTGGGTGAAATATTCGATACAAGTTGTGTTATCTGAGACTACTCAATTGAACAGTCTGCCACTTAGTCGATTAAACAAAAATATAATAACGCAAAGGGGGGCTGCAGCCACCACAGCCCCCCTGGATCCGCCAATGGCCCAACATGTTTGGATTTTTAAGTATAACTTGTTTGTTACTTGTGAATGTTGGTAAATAACAACAAAACGTTTCGAAACCCAAACCCAAAGTTGGCGTTTCTGAGAGTTCTGGCGTGTAATTTAATCAAAAAAGAAAATTCAAAATTTAAAAAAAATCTAAAATTTCCCAACTTTTTGGATTTTAAGATTATTGCGGGGCGACATTTTGGCCAGAATCGGCCACTTCAGCGCTCGATCTCAGCTGCTTCACTGATTTCAAATAAGAAGTCCGTTGGTGGGATGCGCTTTTTTGACGCCCACATCACCGAACCCAACCCCTGCATTTCCAAACCGAGTCCTTCTTCGTGGAGGATTTCATAATATTTTCTAAAAGGTTAAATTATGGAAGTGAGTTATTGCACAGGAAAGATGAGCCATTGCAGTGACTTTTACGGCGAGACTAAGGTCAGGAGTGGTCAATGGGCACCGATCTTGGTCCCCAGAACACGTTTTGGGTTTTAATTAAATTTGTTTCATAAATACTGTATGTATATTATGTGTTCGCACTCTAACGGCCGCATTTAATGTGTCTGATTTGGTACACAAGTTGGTTTTCTAAATCGCTCGGACGTATTCGTTAGCCAAAAAATCAAACAACCGGAACCACGTTTTTGATCTTATTAGCGAATTTCCATAGGAAAAATGAGCTATTGCAGTGGCCCTTATGGTGAGACCCGAGGTCGGGAGTAGCAAATGAGCACCGATCATGGTCCCTAGAACACGTTTTTGGGTGTCATTAAAATTCATATATATATATATATGTGTGTGTAAATATGTGTTCGCACTCTAGCGGCCGCATTTTAAGTCCGATTTTGTTCAAATTTGGTACACATGTTGGTTGTCTACGTCGCTCGGACGAGTTCGTCAGCCAAAAAAATCCAACAACCGGAAGTACGTTTTTTGACCGGAAGTAACTATTTTTTGACATTTTTACTACGAGAATGAAAATTTCTTAAAATATAAATGTAGGATGTTATTCTGCACATTTTATATTTTTACGCGACCTTATAGCTCGCTTGGTTCCCCCAAAATCGATCAAAACGTAAAATACCATAAAAGTACCCGGTTCAAAGCCATGTGGTGGATTTTACCGTGGGGTTGGCGTGCGAAGCACGCAATGCATTGTGTATTGAAGATACTCCCAATACGAGGTTGGCGTGCGAAGCACGCAATGCTTTCTGTGTTAAAGAAACTCCCAATATTCGGAATGGCGTGCGAAGCACGCAATGCTTTCAATATTGAAGACACTCCCAATATGCGGATTGGCGTGCGAAGCATTTTGCAGCTATTCAGCACCGTCGTGAGTAGACTTATTTCCCAAATTGTTTGTTGAAGCCCTAAAACATAGGCCTATAAATTTAATTTTGGAAATTTGCTCAACTCACGTCAGCGGTCCAGCTGCGTGGTCGAATTATTTAAAATTTGTTTAGATTTTACGTACTAAAATTAAACGTTTTTTGTTTTTAGATTATTCTGCACCTTTTGCTGTTTTACACTACCTTATAGGTCTGGTTCCCCCAAAACCGATCAAAACGTAAAATACCATAAAAGTACCTGGTTCAAATCCAGTGAAGCGAGTTTGTCCTCTGCTAGCGGAACGAAACACTCCATAATCCGATTCCGCAAGGTTTAGGTGCAAACTCGATAAGAGAGTTTTACCGCTGATAGGCGCGTGAGGCGGGGCTGGAGGTGGAGGTGGAGGCAGCTATTCAGTGTCTTTATGATTACTAGTGGACCGGGCAATGTTTCGCTATTGCTATTGCTTGATTTACCTAACCTAAAATTATATTCAGTTTTTGATCCAAATCAGTTGTTGATCAAAATCAGCTGTTGATCAAAATCAGCTGTTTTAAGCTTTTCATACGAACAGCTGTTTTTTGTGCCCCTGATAAAATCAAAAGAAATCTTTCTTCTTCTTCCTTAAGATTGACCTTCCATAAGATTAACATTGAAACTTTGAGGGCTACTGGGGCGTATCCCTGAGGACCGATGTAAATTATAATGGGATTCTGCTCATCTACAGGACACTACCTTTCTAACGGTATGCGCGAATTTCTCCTACGATGCACACAAGCTGAGAAAAAAGGACGACAAGTTTTGTGCTTGAATATTAATATAAGCTATAGAAGATACCAATTTCAGAAATAGTTAGTTGAGACCATAAAACGTATGAACTTAATTCGCCCAACTCACGTCAGGTGTGTGGTCGAATTATTACATTTCGTACTATTTTGACGCAAACCAAACGAAATTTTGTAAGTTTTGTATGAAGTTTTCCAAAATGGTGGCCAGGATGACACGATTGGTCCAAATATGAAAGTCAACCACAAACCAAATCTTCAAAAAACTTCTACAATAATTACTTCTCACAAAATTGTTAAGCTTAGACCAACTAAATGTGTTGTAAGGCAAAAAAAAGTATAAACTAAAATACAAATTACAGTGTAAGACTGCTAGCCCTCGCCAATGTACTTGGCCTACAGAGATTAATTTAGATGTGTTTCAGTTGATAATACGTTGAGAGGAAAAGTAGGTAGTTGATTGATAAATAACTGAAGGCGTTCTTTAAAACAAAATGTTAAAAGCAAAAGTTCTTCTCAAGAGAACTTGCGCAAAAAAAAAAGAAAACGGAAGCGTTCCAAGAATCAGTTAGATTCATTCTCGCATTCTTACCCGACGTGGAGTGACGACTACACTTGATGATGACCTTCCTTGGAGTAACTTTTTCTGCTACCTTTCTTACATATTTGTAAACTGTCTCGAAGTGCAGTTCCGTGATATAATAATCACAATTCTCTGCAATCGTATCGTTTTTTTTAGAAAGGAAACATGTCGGTATGCATTATTTGTGTTTCATGGTCACTGAGGTAAAAAATTGCTCTGTAATAACGAATGCTGTAGCCTACTTCAAGGTATTGGAGGAAGGGGGGGGGGGGGGGTGAATAATAAAACGAACCACTTGTCAAAGGCAGTATGCGAGTACAAGTGTGATAATATGAGTATTAAGTTGTTCTTCTAATGAAAGTAGTACAGCCTTGGGTACAACCGACCTTAAAATATGATTTACACGACTGCGAAACTAAGAACCCTCTAATTAAGTATTATAAACGCAAGGGATTAAGTACACTAGTGTTTCCGGCAATGCTTCGCCATTGATTGATTTTAGTACATAAATATATATTTAGATTAAATAAAGAAACACAATTAAATTTCAAACCACTCTCAAGTAATTACTGTGGTTTATACGATCCAAATGTTCTACCAATGGTACATATTGTCTCCTTCTCATTTGTGACATTTTTTATTTTAAATAATAATCTCAATAAATCTACAGAACTATAATGTATGCAATACACATTCAATACTCAGTGAACTGTAAGCAAACATTATAAAAAATTTAAACGTAAACAACACAGTGATAGGTTATAAATAGAAATATTTAGTTTTTTAAGACAGCTGTTTATTTAAGAGAGATTACTAAGACAGCTGTTTATTTAAGTGAGATTACTTAAGACTGGTGTTTATTTAAGAGAGATTACTTAAGACAGTTGTTTATTTAAAAGAGATTACTTAAGACAGCTGTTTATTTAAGTGAGATTACGTAAGACAGGTGTTTTTTTAAGAGAGATTACTTAAGACAGTCGTTTATTTAAATGCGATTACTTAAGACAGATGTTTATTTAAGTGAGATTACTTAAGACAGCTGTTTATTTAAGTGAG
>JAGFPH010002039.1:177135-206768 GCA_018207615.1 Philaenus spumarius
TTACTTAATACACCTATTTATTTAAATTAAATTAATTAATTAAGACAGATAGGCCTATTTATTTAAGGGAGATTACTTAACACACCTGTTTATTTAAGTGAGATTACTTAAGACAGTTGTTTATTTAAGTGAGATTACTTAAGACACCTGTTTATTTAAATGAAATTAATTACTTAAGAGAGCTGTTTATTTAAGTGAGATTAATTAAGACAGCTGTTTATTTAAATGAAATTAATTACTTAAGAGAGCTGTTTATTTAAGTGAGATTACTTAAGATAAAACACAAGGGACATACACTGACTAAAATATTTCTTCCATCTATATTAATATAAAAAGGTCAAATTTGTTTTTTGTTTTTTTTTTATGTAGGGGTAATCTCTGGAAGGCGTACCCCTAAAACAATAAATATTTATTGTTATACTTTCCTTAAAGTTAGAGAGCTGAAATTTTGTACATTTATTTCGTACAAGATACCCAGAAAAAGTAAACAAGATTTGCATTTTGTCGCGTGCTGCTAAGGGGTGAAAATTTAATGATAAAACCCCCTAAAACAATAAAAATGAATTGTTAAATTTTCCTTAAAGTTAGTGAGCTGAAAATTTGCACATTTATTTTCAGATAAATAGATACATACATAGAAAAAGTAGCAGAGATTTACATTGTGTCGCGTACTGCAAAGGGGTAAAAATGTAGGAACAACCCCTATGAAAAAATGTGGATATTTATACTTTCCTTAAAGCTAAGAACTGAAAATTTGTCATTTATTAATTTTAAGTGTTTTACAGGAAAGAAATTAAGTAATAACACACGCAATCTAAACAGTCACGTCTATTGGGTGAACTGGGGTATAACAGCCCCTTTACGATAAAAATAAATTGTTATACTTCCCATGATTGACATCTTTCTTTCATAAGCGGTAATCTGTTTGCGTTTGCTTCACCGCGGGGGTTGGCGAGCTAAGGGTAAGTTCCCTTAGATATAAATGGGAAGTTTTATTCCTAAGGGGGCAGAGCCCTAGTGATTGAGGATAAAACAAATAACTTTTGGAACGTATTGGGAAAAATCCCTTTAATTTCAATCGTCAAAATAGAGGCTAAGAATAAAAGTGTGGCTTAGCTCACAAAATAATCCTAAGGGAATTAAGAAGCAATATTAAAGTAATAACAACAATCGTTAATAGGCCTACAAAGTTATCTGATTAATATAAGTATAATTACCAATACTGTATAAACACGTAGCTATAATAGGCATATAAACAACATCAGTAACTAGCCATGGCTTCGCATTGGGAAATAGGGAACGCCTCCTTGACGTTTCCAGGAAATATTTCAGACTAAGCCTATTTATTTTCAAAGGTTAACCTAGACACAGATGAAAACCTGTTCAACCGTTAAGTGTAATCGAAAAACGGATACACCACTAAACCTGTGTAGTTTTAATATTAATAATGACAAGGATCCTCTTTATGCCTTTATATAGTTTATGTGTAATAGGTACATTCATTTGTGCTTAGTTTGGTAGATTTCGCATTGCTAACCGGTCTCCTGAACATTATATCGATATATAAGTAGGCTTATAACTTATAATCGATTAGAAAAACAGGAAATACAAACTCGTGCAGCCTCTAACAGCACAAGAATTAATAAAACGTCGAAAGGTGCTAAATTTAGACAACCTATTGAGTTAGACGCTTTAGTAGGTTTAACAAATTCATTACATTTATCTTTATTGATTTTTAACAAACATATTGCATAGAAAGTGTCACACGTATAACAACTATTTATAAATCCTTATGTACACTATAATTTCTTAAATGTGTTTTTTGTCGTTAAGCGATATCTCCTTTAATTCTACATTAAAATTAGTGGTAATTGTTTACTATTACTTTGTCAGAACCAAATCTTTCCGTATTGAGATATGTTTTGTGATTATGTATTCTAATAACGAATTAACATTAAGGGTCTGCTCCAGTAAACGAGAAAGCGACCGGAAACGCCAGCGCTTCTCTCTACATCCGTATCTACACTCGATTTCACGTTCACCGTGCAGTACAGGTCTTACGGGAGAATAGACATGCTACTACCATTACAGAAAACATCACGTTTATTGCCATGCGGGTTGCGTCAACTGTACGAGCGTTGCATTGGAGTTGATGGTTTTTACTTTCTCCACCCTATACGTAGTATATGGAGAAAGTATTGTTTTCGTAAAAATGTTCGAATTTGAATTATCTGTTTTGGTGCTCCCAGAACCCCAAAAAAATGTTTAGTGCAATTATCTGTGTTGGTGCTCCCTGAACCCAAAAATATTTTTAGTGGAATTTTTTGTTTTGGTGCTCCCTGAACCCAAAAAAGTGTTTTTAACGTGGTGTCTGTCTGTCAGTCTGTCAGTATGTATACACGACCAGAGAGGACACTATTGGTCCGATTTTCATGAAATTTGGTATGTAGGTACTAAACCCTAATATCTCCAGGCGTTTTTTTCATTTTTTGGAATTTTTAATTTTTAAGGGTAATTTACCCCTAAAAACCCATAAAAAACGACAAAAATGCAAATTTCTCAAAAACGGCTCTAACGATTTTGATCAAATTTTCAGTATTTATAGTGCTTAAGATGCCAAACAGAATGACACCACCCGCTTTTATCAAAACTTTGGCGTTTTATAATTATGGGGAAATGTTAAAAAATAAACAAGTTTATGTTGTCAATCTAGCATCGCGGCGACGGCCGCACGGGGTAGCACAACGGTAGCGAGCACGGCCAGTAATTCAAAGGTCGCGCGATCGAATCCCGCCTGGGACAATAATTTTTTTATACGATTGACGTAGGTAGAATATTATGTTTTTGTTTTGTTCTAAAAAGTAGTAAATAAAATGATTAAAAACAATATTATTGGGAGAAAGTTTGTGTCAGTTAACTGATACCGTTTATTTAGTTTGCTACTATCGCTGAGACTGTCGTAAGGATAACATGGCTTATGGGCGCTCTGTACTGCACGGTGAACGTGGAATCGGGTGTAAACAGTGCAATTTCTTCCAGCTGAGCGCTTTGACATTCCTTCACTTCAAACCATTTTATAAATCCATCTTTTGTATTTGAGTGCTGACAAAAATAAACTGAATATTGTTTATAAAATTGCGGATCCGGCTTGCGTTCACTTTTAATTATACATTTGTATTGTGTAAAGAAAATCGTTCAAACTTGGTACTTCAAAAACGTCAATTACATGATAAATGAAAAACTTAAAAAATGTGAAACGCAAAACGGATGCGTATTATGACTGCTTAAAATGAGACCTTGCAAGCAATTTTATGATTAAAAATAAACGGAATAAATGATTTGAGATTTAACATTGCTCTTATGGGATAAAAATACAAGATTTCAATACTTCACCATTTTAACGCGAGCCGAAGTCGAAAACGTCGAGAAAATTCATAAAAAGTGGGGGTATTTTTTTGAATTGTTGCAAGATTTTAATACTTCGGCATTTTAATGAGAGCCGAAGTCGAAAACATCGAGAAAATTCATAAAAAGTGGGGGTATTTTTTTGAATTTTTGCAAGATTTCAATACTTCGGCATTTTAATGCGAGCCGAAGCTGAAAAGTCGAGAAAAGTCATAAAATGTGGGAGTAATTTTTTTTATTTTCGCAAAATTTTAATAATTCAGCATTTTAATGCGAGCCGAAGCTGAAAAGTAGAGAAAAGTTATAAAAAATGGGGTACATTTTTTTTATTTTTGCAAAACTTTAATACTTCGGCATTTTAATGCGAACCGAAGTAATATATCGTAAATAACAAATATTGATATAGATATACCAGTGCAATCACCTTCACCAACATAAAATGGCAGCACTAAACACGATGACTTCTCCTCGTACAATAAAAGTTCCAAACAGATGATCAGCGAAGGAATTACAAATTATACAGGCAGTATGGTTATAAAATCCATACTAACGAATAAATGTATTTAAGAAACATCAAGAACAAGTAAAAATACCTGCTAAAAGAGAAACATACAAAATATTCCATATGAGTACCCGGATGATAACACGTACGGAATAAACAAAATATTTAGGGATGTTTAATTTGAACTAGTATTAAGGGCCACCAACAACTTATTCTTCACCTCATAAAGGAATTAATTTCAGTTTAAAAAGAAACCCATTGGAGACATGAGGAATTACTATCATATATGTCTTGCGGCAGTAGCAAATATAAACGACTTTAAAACAAAACACGTTATAAAGAACATATTCGTGCCTTAAAATCACTGTCAAGGGTCTAGACGCTCAAGTTATACAGAACTTATAGCTTCTACCAACCATATTTATATTGACATAAACACAAATCTAGAGGTCCTACTTGGATAACCTTGAAGACCTAGAAATACACAGAGAAAACAAACCAAACCGAAATGATATCTTGTAACTAAACGGTATAAATATTATTTCTAAGTTTATAGGCCTATGTTTTAGGGTTTCAATTAACAATTTGGGAAATAGGTCTATTCACGACGGTGCTGAATAGCTGCAAAATGGTTCGCAAGCCATTCCGCATATTGGAATTATCTTCAATACACAAAGCATTGCGTGCTACGCACGTCATTCCAAAATTTGTTAGTGTCTTCAACACACAAAGCATTGCGTGCTTCGCACGCCAACCCCACGGTAAAATCCACCACATGGCTTTGAACTGGGTACTTTTATGGTATTTTACGTTTTGTTCGATTTTGGGGGAACCAAGCGAGCTATAAGGTAGCGTAAAAAAACAAAATGTGCAGAATACCATCCTACATTTATATTTGTAGAAAAAACTCCAAAAAAATTCATTCTTGTAGGAAAAATCTCAAAACATAATTACTTCCGGTCAAAAAACGTGCTTCCGATTGTTGGATTTTTTGGCTAACGAACTCATCCGAGCGACGTAGACAACCAACATGTGTACCAAATTTGAACCAAATCGAACTTAAAATGCGGCCGCTAGTGTGGGAACACATTTATACATACAGTACATATTATATATGTATAAAAATTAATTATTTATTAATTAAATTATTAATTATTAAAATTATTAGCGAATTTCCATAGAAAAATGATCTAATGGAGTGGTCCTTATGGTAAGACGCAAGGTCGGGAGTAGCAAATGAGCACCGATCACCGTCCCTAGAACACGTTTTTGGGGTGTCATTAAAAATCATATATATATTAATACATATATATTTACCATAAGGGCCACTGCAATAGCTCAGTTTTCCTATGGAAATTCGATAATAATTTTAAGCGATGAAGAAGAGATCAGAAGAGAACATATTTGATCTTTCAGCACATGTATTTAGCAATTAATAGACTTCGTCACATACTGTCTGCATTTAAGCTCAGCGAACTTAACCAGGTAAACTACATATAATATGAATCAACCTTGTTGTTAATTGAAGGTTGCAAGTGTATACTTACTGTGATAGGATAAGTCTCTGTAATCTGCGTCCTGTATACGTCTCTGGTAAATTTAGGGTTTTGATCGTCGCTGTCTACTACTTCTACTTCCAGTTGTGTCGTCGTGTTGCGTGAAGGACTACCTCGATCCTGAAACCATCCCCAACATCAGAGTTACACTAAAATGAATGTATAGTATACAGTAATATGGTGCACTTTTCCGAAGTGTGTATGCTTGTCGTTGATACATAAGGTACTATTAAACTGTTCATAATTTGGAACGTTTTTAAAAGTACTATTCCGAAATTTGTATAGTAATTCACGTCGTTTTAAGAGTACTAGCCTAATATAATATAAATTGGCTCATTTTCTTTTTGGAGCTTTTAAAGTAAATATATGAAGTTCTAGAAATTATGTTTGATATTTTTGTGAATTTAAGATTGATATAAATTCTACTTTTAAACTCCTTCAGATTGAAGGTTGATTAAGTTCCAGTATACTGTTGGGCCTGCAATTATAAAAGTTTAAGACAATTAGCAATTAACCATTTTTTCAATTGTATTTAGTTAAGTTTTTAGTCAATTGTTGTATTTAAATTTAATGTAATTTTCTACAAACTTAAATTAGTTCAGCCTCATGGTAAGCAAGATTAAGAATTGTGTATGTAAAACCAAAACTATGTAAAACCAAAACGAAAATCAAGACTTCCTATGCAAAATCAAGACTTGGTTTATAAAATCAAAACTGTGTATGCAAAATCAGGACTGTGTGTGCAAAATCAAGACTGTGAATGCAAAATTTAGACTGTGTATGCAAAATTAAGACTTCGTATGCAAGATCAATACATGGTATGCAAGACCAGACTAGGTATGCAAAATCAAGACTGGACATGCAAGATAAAGAATGGGTATGCAAAATCAAGACTATGTAAGCAAAACCAAGACTGTTTATACAAAATCAAGACTGTTTACATGCAAAATTAAGTCTTGGTATATAAAATCAAGTCTGTGTATGAAAATCAAGCCTGGTTTGCAAAACCAAGAATGAGTATGCTAGATCAAGACTGGGCATTCAAAATCAAGACTGGGTATGCAAGATCAAGACTGGGTATTCAAAATCAAGATTGGGTATGTAAGATAAAGGTTGGGTTCCCAAGTCTTGGTCATTGCTAGAGAGAAGGGAAACATGATAAATGTTCAAATAAAATTATGAATACAGTACTCTGATTCATTGCACTTTAACTGCATGTATAACAAGTGTATTATCTAGCCTACATCTTGTATGCTGTAATGGTGTTCAAGCTTCGTGATCCCTTTCTTTTATTTTTGCTTTACATAATTAGTGTACAGCAAACCATACAATTACCTAGTTTAATTTATCAGTAAATAAATATCACGACAAAAATGGAAACAGCAATTTATAAGTTACCTTTTCATTTTAGGAACACACACTCAGATTTTAGAATTACTGACAATACATAGCTTCAGCTCAAGAAGTAGTTAGATTTGATAAACTGTATGTATAGTTACAACATATATTATTGTATTTGTTTAGTCAGTGTAGTTTTGGTGTGGTGAATTGAATGCCAATGATTTTAGTACTTAGTATTTCAAAGGTATAGGTTAATTAGTGTTTATAATTGTTTACGATTTGTAATTATAGATTCAACCGTTTTCTTGTCAATAAACTAGCCACTGCCTTTTGTATTTAATGGTGGCAGTGGCAGTAAAAACAGTTGTAAGAAGGAGGTAGTAAAATGAATCCAAGGCAAGTGGGTAGTTTATAGTGACCAAAAATAGTAAAGCAGGATATATTTTAGAAACTACAATAGAAAATAGAAGACAAATAATTAAACTATACTTAAATTAAAACAATAGTACATAAAGTGTATCGTACAGTCACATATTTATTTTTTAGGTTTTATTATTATTATTTTACTTAATTTTAGGAGTTAGGCTTAACAATTATAAGAAAATTCATACATGCAACATTGTACATATTAGTTGTAGGCTTGTAGTACAGCTGACATCTGAATCATTGAAACATTATATCTTATATGCAGACAAATGCAAATAAATAAATAAAATCTCAAAGAAAAGCATTCTGATTTTCCGAAACCCTTACCACACAAAACAACTGCTTTTGTCGTAATTTGCATAATTTAATTAGATTACACAGATAAAAATCATGTTAGTTTTCTTACCGATGCCACAATGGTTAATACAAAATGTTTGTCCCCGGAATCAAAATCCAAAGGTCCTCTTAGTACAAGGGCGGCTCGAGGCGAAGTCTCCATCGTGAATTTGCCATTTTCATTTCCTTTGATTATCGAGTACTGCAAATCCGAGTTTGGCGTGTTTGGTTTGTCTTCGTCTATCGCCTGTATTCCTCTGAATATTGTAATTCCTGAAACAAACCGAATATTTAACCGTGTTTTCTTGCAATATATTACTATATTTCAATCCCAGATTAGCATAAAAAGTCTCGTAAGTAAAATGCCAAACTTCGGAAAATGGTTCTATGGGTAAAAATAAAGAGAAAATCAAGAATAACATTTTTTTCCAAAAACGCTTCGTTTTCCAGATAACCGCCATTTTGTTTTTGTTTTTTTTAACAAAACAATTTATATATATAGAGAACGGTTTGACCGATTGAGTTCAAGCTTGTCATGACGTAAACATATTTTACGTAAGTACTTAATGGAATTTCGTTATAAGGTAAAAAATAAAACTTACACAAAATTTCACAAAAACCACAGTATAATTTGTAACATATGTTTTGTCCCGCTAGGCAGCTGTTACAATTATATTGTTGTTTTTGTGAAATTTTGCGTAAGTTTTATATTTTCCTTTAAAAATATGTTTCATAAAAACTTTAATAAATTCTTTCATTTCCTTAGTTACATATTACACTATCAAATAAACGTCAAATTATTTGAGCAAAGATTTGACATCAAAAAAATTTAACGATTCTTTGACGAAATAATTCGTTCATCAAACTTTGATTAAACTTTTGACGAATCTTTGGCATGTTGTAAACTTTGACAAAGATTTTTAAAAAAGAATAAGAATAAAGTACTAAAATATTATAATACGCATTTTTTTAGGTAACCTCCTAACCTCAAAATAATATACGTTTTTTCTGTTTTCATTATATTCTTTCTGTTCCTTTATTTTTATATTTTTAATACGATAGCAAAATTGACATGGAGTGTTGAAGCTATGAAAACTTTAATTTTACATTATGAGAAAGAATATTGTTTGTGGAACATTTACACGAATGCCTATAAAAATCGCGATGTAAGGCAAAACCTTCAGAAGAAATTGCAAATAATGTTTTGCAGTCTGTAATATTGGGGTTGGCGGTATAGCCTAAGTTTAAGTTTTTTGTAAAACATTAAAGAGACTTTCATTATGTTTACTTTATTGTAAAAGTGTGTTTACAAGTTTTTTAAGATTAGTTTTTTGAAATATTAACCCGTTATTATATGAATTACGATCTTTCAACTGTAATTTTGTAATAATAGTTAGTAAAATAATAAAAATATTAGAATAAACTAAAACATAACCCCAAAATGTATCTAATTTAATATCAAAGATGATCAAAGAAATTAGATAGGTGTGTGTATCTTTTGTCAAAGATTTCATCAAAGATCTTCGATAAAACTTTGACCAATTATTTGACAAACAATTTTGACAGTGTAATATGCCTCTTAAAGTTATATTTATTCATAATATTGTATCCGATTGGAAAGTCTATAAAAGAAAAGAGGCAATAAATCTCCGAGATAATTAAGCTATTGACAAAACCTCAGATAATACATAGTGTATACATTATTGTAATACTGCGGTTGTAAAATATTGCAAATTGTTAGCGATGCCTATGTTTTACACTTTAATCATTAACTTTAGACAATTAAATACACCGTTAGCCACAGCCGAGCGGCGGAGCCAAAGGTTACCTGGAGGAGTCAGTTCGTCCACAGTTACACGGTAAGGAGTGTCGAGGAACTTTGGTGCGTGATCGTTGATGTCCTCCACATAGACAGTTACCGACAAGTACGACGTGATCTGAAAGACGTGAAGGGTTTAAACAATGATATACAATTAAAGACAAATCTGTATTGCTATAAAAAGTGCTGAAAAGTAGAATCAAATAGAAAAGAGTAGTAAGAAACATAGACGTACATAGCTACAATGTCATTTTAAAATACTACTTGTGTCTTTAAAATAATTCTAACTAAATTACATTTTAAATATGAAATTAACTAAACTTTCTTTACTGACCAAGCAAATTAAAATCCTAATGTTCGAGGAATGTATTTATATTAATCTATTTGTTAACTAAAAGTACTTCTAAACAATGATCTGTTATCTTTAGTATCTTTAGTGGTTTGTACTCTTTCTTATCACAAAATTTGTTTGAATTTTCGTTAATTTATACCTCTGGACACTGCCTATAAGCGAATGTCCATAGGAAATACCAGCTATTGCATTGACTCTTATGGCGAGACATGAGGTCGGGAGTGGTCAATGAGCACCGATCATGGCCCAACGAACACGTTTTGGGGTGTCATTAAAAATCTCTCTCTATATATATATAATAGCCAAATACCACTCACTCACTCACTCATTGACTCATCGTAAAATCTCAAAAACTACCGAACGGATTGAAACGAAATTTGGTTTGTAGCTTCCTCTGGGGCCATAGGTGCTCGCTAAGAAAGGGTTTAAAAAATTGGAAATCTTAGGGGCGTTTGGGGGGTCAAAGTTACTAAATCACGATTTCTCCAAAACTCAAAACTACCAAACGGATTGGAACGAAATTTGGTTTGTAGCTTCTTCTAGGGCCATAGGTGCTAACTAAGAAAGGTTTTTAAAAATTTTGAAATCTTAGTGGGGTTTGGGGGGGGGTCAAAGTTACTAAATCACGATTTCTCAAAAACTACTGAACGGATTGGATCGAAATTTGGTACGTAGCTTCCTCTAGGGCCATAGGTGCACGCTAAGAAAGGTTTTCAAAATATTAGATATTTTAAGGGAGGTTCGGGGGTTCAAAGTTACTAAAAATCCCCATAAGAAATACATTGTGTAATATATTTATTGATATATATTTTTTGTTAATATACATTTAAATTTGATTTGTTTATCCGTGCAAAGCCGGATCGGGCGGTTAGTGTTATATATGAATGTGTTTGCACTCTAATGAGCGCATGTTATGCACGATTTGGTACAGGTTGGTTTACTAAGTCACTCGGACGAGTTCGTTAGATAAGCAAATAAAACAACCAAAAGAACGTTTTGTGGTAGGAAGTGAAATTTTTTTGTTGTTCTAGAATTAAATTTTGTTACCTAAAAAAATAAAAATTTTAGATTATTTTGCATATTTTGCTTTTTTTTACATGACCTTATGGCCTCTCTGGTCCCCTCAAGATTGACCAAAACTTAAAATTGCGTAAAAGTACCCGAGTCAAATCCACGTGGGCTATTTTACCGCGATGACAACTTCTGACCCATGGCCTATGGCCGGGAGACGTTCTTGTAAAGCGCAATCGTTAATCCGAGGTCGCAAGGTTGAAATTTTCCCCTTACTGGAGCCGGGGCTGGAGGATGAGGAGTCAACCAATCTACTAATATATTTCGTATACGCAGCCAGATATTGAGCGCCTTCGTGAATAGACGATTTTCCCAAATATTTCTTTGCATTAACTCATAAACTAAACTTTAGAAATTCGCTCAACTCAAATTAAAAATAATTTGATAAAAAATACAATAAAAACCGATCTATCTTAGAACATGTTTTTGGTGCTATCTTATATCATCATATTCTTAAAGGATAGAGCATTTTATTTATATCTGAACTGTAGAGTGAATTATAAATTTGTTTAAATAGATAATGACAAACGTTCAGCTTATCACTACTGTATTATAGTAATTAAAAATTATAGTGCTTACCGTGTCGTCTCCATCGTCATAATCACACACCAGTCTGAACTTCAAGACATTCCTCGGGGAATCGGAGTCGACCAGGTCCTCCAGGGATTGAGCTAAGCGGATGGACACTACGGTTTTGTTCACCGATCTGTATCTGAAGAAACTTATATCGTCGGCCTACGGAAGAAAAGCATCGTATGAAACTCTTATAAGTTTACTACATATTTGCACAACAGTTATAAATGCTTATATAATTTAAAGTACCTTATCAACATGCTGGATCGTAAGGTTACGTCGAGGATGCACTTCTACTTGCAGGACCTCTCCTCCTACGGGAAGGTTCTCCTGTACACGTACAAACCTTAGATACTCTCCGGCAGGATAAAATTGACATCCTGAAAGAAAACCAAAGTTTTAATGTTGGTTTTTTCTGTTATAATTTATGCGTTTGTATTATTAATCTGTTCACTGTGTGCCATAAAACTATTCAAGGATGGAGAGTGAAATAATACTTTATTGTAGTTATAAACCATGAATCAATTATTATGATTTATTAAATTAATCTACTGCATTAGGATCGATTGAATTAATGGTAAATCCGAAGGAAATAATCTTGGTTTATAATGAATAGATTATGTTTACAATTACTTCGGCTCGAATTAAAATGCAGAAGAATTGAAATCTTGTGAAAATTCTGAAAATGCTACCCAAACTATTTATGACTTTTCTCGACGTTTTCGAGGTCTCTGAACACGATAAAGCAATAAAAGGTTTTGAGTCCGTGTGTCTGTCTGTGGAGACGATATGTGCACTCGTAGAAAACTTCTAGTGATACCAAAATCTTCGTAATTTTATTGCGGCGAGTTGAAAAGCTTTCAAGCTTTCTAGCGTGACAGCAACGTGACAAGCGCCATACAAATTTCACATTTTTAGTATTAAAAAAACACGTGCCGAAGTTTCGAAAATTTGTTCCATATTTTCATCTTGTTTTCTGTTTGAATTTATAATTTATTAATGATGGAGATTCAATTTTATTATTTATTAACTTGTGGACCCAACAATGCTTCGCTATTGCTTGATTTAATTTAAAGGGTAGTAGTTATTCCATTTCATTACATGGACTTAAGTAATCGAATTGCAAAATGGTTTTATGCCTCTTAAGAATATACTACACAAATTTAGATTTATAGTTTGTACATAAACTAAATAGATAATACTTATAGACAATAACTTATAGATAATACAGTAAACCTTATGTTTGCTTTTGCCTAATCTGAAAAAAACTGATAGTTAGTTGTGAAATTGTAAAAACCTGATTCTAAATTGGTTGTAAATAAAAGTGTTTTGGTTCATTGTTGGCCTAACCTAAAATCATGTTCAGTTTTTGATCCAACACAGCTGTTTTATATATATTATGTAACAACCAATGTTTTAATTGAATTAAAATATAGTAAGCATTTTTAGTTTATTTTTGTTTTTGTTTGCTTTAAGTTGGTCATCTAACCTAAAAATGCTGTTGGTTTTGAAGAATAATAAACTGATTACAAATGCTGAGTAAAGTTGCTATGGCAATGAATGTAAACAAACATAACGTGTTGCTAAGCTTTTTATAGGAACAGTTGTTTTTGTGCGCTATGGTCTTGAGTCCATACAAACGAGACCGTTTAGTTTTTTCAAATTTGAAACTTTTTCGGGAAACTTTTCAAATTTTTCTCTATATAAAAACCTAGTTTGGACTATTACGAACATTTTGCCACAAAAAATAGCAAAATTGGTTCAGCCGTTCTCAAGTGATGCGCTTACAAAGGAACAGCAATTTATTTTTATTTTACGGATTATTCGGACCTTTGCCAGAGTTAGTGTGTGACAATCAATACACGAAGTTTTGGGAGTTGTTCTGACTCCGGTCTGTCAACACGTTTTGCCGTCATGTGTGTGTGTAGGGGGGGGGGGGGGGGGGGGGGGTGTATGTGTGTGTTCTCAGTTTCAGCTCTGAGATGTACTATGTAGATGGTTACGGGTTAGAGGTATATTTTAGCTTTACTTGTTTTCTTTACATAGGCCTTGATCTCTACTAGGTTTATGTTCCCTTAGTTGTTAGTTACTTGATAACTAGTTTTGATTCATATTCCCAAAACGTCGTGTATTGATTTTAACACACGAATGATGGCAGATGTCCGAATAACTAATAATAATACAAATAGAATATTCGCAATAAAAAAAAGTACAAGTAGTAAATTATTAAAAAACACTGTCTTGTTCAAATAAAATAATAATATTTTACACGAAATTATTTCTGCAAACATAATACATTTTAAAAACAAAAACACTTTTTCTACTGTGAATGAAAAATAATCAACAATAATTTCACTTTTTATTCACTGGATTTACAAGAAATAATATTCCCTAGTCAAGGCCTTTAACAAAACACTCATCCACCATACTACCACTGCCATCTTTATTTAAAAAAATCATCACCAGAAACATTTATTGTCATCAGAATTATAAAACTGTACAACTTATGAGTAAATAGGTTAAGGGGGCGCTACCCTGTCCGCCATATTGAATCTGATTCCCATAAGAGCAATGCTACAGAATAAGTAATTTTTTCCGTTAATTCATTTTTTCCGTTTCATTTTGAAGTACTGCCATATGCGGATCATGCTTGCCGAATACATTTTCAAAAACCGTTTTATTGTTTTCGTAAACGTATGATATAAATAGTAAAAAATAGTAAGCTTTATAAATTTTTTATTCAGTTGAAAAAAGAGATATTGCAAAACATCTTATCAATCAACAACCACAATCTATTTTACTTTAAGAAAAAACATACAGCTTTAGTTTTTTAACAAAAACAACACAAAAATATGCTTAATAGTGAAGGTATGTTTTGGTTATTTAACATTGAAATTAGAAAGTAGGGAGCCGAGCCTTAAGTAAAAATGGTAGAATAACTGTTTGTAAACTATATTTGTGGGCGCTGAAGTCAAGTTAATAGAACCGGATTAAAACTTGAAGATATTGTAACAAAGTTAGCATTGAAATGTAGTAATATTAAATTAGTTCTTGTTTAAAAATGCATAGCCCTACATATATAACAATTACTTGGATGTGATAAATTTGTGACATTTAAAATTAATTTTGTACTTAAATAATAACTCATGATTTGATGTACGTTTATAATAGGTCTGTGTCAGAAAAATGATAAATTACAGGGAGGAATAAAGTGAATTTAGAATATTTCTAGTGTTTTCTGTATGTCTTAGAAGATTTTAAACGGATATTGAGTAATTTCAATTAGTTAGCTCTTGAAACATCAGAAACATATAAAGTTACTATATATTTGTTGAGACACGCCTGCAACAGGGTTAAAGATCATGATTTATTTACGTAATAATTCATGTCGTGTCCGGGTTGACCGAGTGGTTGCACCAAATCACGATCGTGCACGTTATATCACGACCAGCTTTTATCTTTACTATTTAGTATTTTTAACAATGCAAAACACCTTCTCTCTTTCAGCTTAAACCCTTACTACTATATAAGTGTACAATGCCATTGTTGTGGTTATCAGATTGACAGCTATCTATACTTCAGGCTGATTGAATATGGCGCAATCTGTGAGTGTTGATTATGAGTTTCGTATTGGAGAGGCTTTTCTGCTAGTATTTTGACTTATTAGTGAATCACCATAGGAAAGATGAGTTATTGCAGTGACCCTTATTGTGAGACCTAAGGGCGGGAGTAGTAAATGAGCACCGACCATGGTCCCCAGAACATGTATTATGGTGTCATTAAAAATGTTATATATATATCTATATATATAAAAGCCAAATACCACTCACTCACTGACTCATCACGAAATCTCAAAAACTACCGAACGGATTGCAATGAAATTTGGTATGTAGCTTCTTCTAGGGCCCTAGGTTCTCGCTGAGAAAGGTTTTCAAAAAGTTCGAAATTTTAGGGGGATTTATGGGTCAAAGTTACTAAAAAAAACCACCGAACTGATAATTGGAATGAAATTTGGTATGTAGCTTCCTCTAGGGCCTTAGGTGCTCGCTAAGAAAGGTTTTCAAAAAATTCGAAATTTTAGGGAAGTTTGGGGGGTCAAAGTTACTGAAAATCCCCATAAAAAATACATAGTGTAATCTATTTATTGATATTTTTGTTGTTGTTAACATACATTTAACTTTGATTTGCCTCAACGTGCAAAGCCGGATCGGGCCAGCTAGTATATATATAGACCCTATGTGTATGTATATTGTGTCCACACTCTAATGGCCGCATTTTAAGTCCGATTTTGTACACAAGTTGGTTGTCTAAGTCGCTCGAATGAGGTCGGTAG
Organism: Philaenus spumarius; assembly: GCA_018207615.1. NCBI lineage: Eukaryota > Metazoa > Arthropoda > Insecta > Hemiptera > Aphrophoridae > Philaenus > Philaenus spumarius. Next base: position 192,850 of record JAGFPH010002039.1, read on the forward strand.
CCAAAAAATCCTACAACCGGAATTACGTTTCTTGAAAGAAAGTAACTATTTTTTGTACTAGAATGAAACTTTATTAGGGATTTACCTAAACCAATTAATGTTGGATGTTATTCTGCATATTTCGTTTTTTACACGACCTTATAGCTCGCTTGGTTCCTCCAAAATCGATGAAAACGTAAAATACCTTAAGGTACCCGGTTCAAATCCAAATGGAGAATTTTACCGTGGGCCATCTTCTGGTCCGAGGCCCAACGGTCGAGTTTGTACTCTGCGAGCAAAGCGTAGCGGTCCGTAACCCGAGGCTGCAAAGCCGAAGGGCAACCTCGCAAAGCAAGTTTTTCCGCTGCGAGTGGATCCAAGGAGCGCGTGAGTCGAAGCTGGAGGCTTAGGTGCAAACAAATTCTACTTAAGGTAAAGTGCCCGAATTTCGTCCCCGTTCCCAATTTCGTCCCCCTCAGCTTCTCGAATCTGACGGTAGGCGCACCACCGGCGATGTTTTCTAGCGGTAGCCAACAGGCAAACTAGTTACTTGTGGAAGTTTCATCAAAGTGGATCGCGTTGTTATCTTTTGGCAGACTGTTTCCCGTTTTTTGTAAAGGCGAGTTCTTGCAATATAATTTGTAAATGATGTTTCGTACTAAAGTTAGGTTGTTATATTAGCTATTCTTAACATATATGGTTAGAGCGAGGTGCAAACCTTATGATCTGTGCGTTTCGTCGTGTTTGATTTACTTCGCGAAGGACAGTAGGCCGTCATATTGCCCGGTAGGATGTTCCTATTTTCGTCCCCTGCCTTGTTCCTGGGGACGAAATTAAGAACACTTTTTTAATTTTGTTTCAGATGGCCCCTAGGAAAAAATGGGATAAAGATGCGATGAAGTCGGCGATTGCAGCGGTTCGGAACAAGAAAATGTTGTATCGAATGCAAAAATTGGTACCATGAAATGTGTTCTGGGGCCAAGAACAAAAAGAAGTTTGTCTGTGACACTTGTGTAGAGGGCTAAGATATATATTTTATCGTTTTAAAGTTGATATTTAGTGAAATTTTCTACTTTTATATGTGCCCTAATACATTTAATACTGTTCCATAAACGTATTCGTTATTATTACCTTGTTTTAAATCAACGTTATCACTTTTATAAGGTATATTGGGAGGAGGCGAAAATAGGACCACTTTTTTAGATTTAAGCAAAAGCACATTTTTTTAAAAATTTATTTATTATGACAACAAAAATAGTTTTGTATGGTTTTAAACTAAATTTTCATGTTTAGGGTTAGTTGATAGTAGTAAATCCAAATTTTTAGAAACATTGACCCAAAACTGTAGCTCTCAGATCCAAAAATAGACTGGGGGGACGAAATTCGTTCACTTTACCTTATATATTTCATACACAGAGGCAGCTATTCAGCGCCTTCATGAAATGAATAGATCAGTTTCCCAAATGGTTACGTTGAAACCCTAAAGCATGTGAACTTAATTATGGAAATTAGCTCAACTCACGTTAGCGGTTCAGCTGCGAGGTCGAATTATCACTTATTAGCCTACATTTGTGTAAGGATATTTGGATAGTACGGAATTTAATCAAACGTAGAGCATAGCTACTGTAATTAAACTATAATTTACAGTTATTAGCGAATTTCCATAGGAAAAATGAGCTATTGCAGTGGCCCTTATGGTGAGACCCAAGGTCGGGAGTAGCAAATGAGCACCGATCATGGTCCCCAGAACACGTTTTGGGGTGTCAAAAAAATTCATATATATATATGTGTGTGTGTTCGCACTCTAGCGGCCGCATTTTAAGTCCGATTTGGTACAAATTTGGTACACGTGTTGGTTGTCTATGTGGCTCGGACGAGTTCGTTAGCCAAAAACATCCAACAACCGGAAGTACGTTTTTTGACCGGAAGTAACTATCTTTTGAGATTTTTACTACGAGAATGAAATGTTTTTAGAATTTTTTCTAACAATATTAATGTAGGATGTTATTCTGCGCATTTTGTTTTTTTACGCGACCTTATAGCTCGCTTGGTTCCCCCAAAATCGACAAAAACGTAAAATACCATAAAAGTACGCAGTTCAAAGCCAAGTGATGCAAACTCGCGAGGCCACTAGGAGGAAACAAATTCCACTAATATATTGCGTACACACAGACAGCTGTTCAACGCCTTCGTGAGTAGACCTATTTCCCAAATTGTTGGTTGAAATCCTAAAACATAGGCATATAAACTTAATTTTGGAAATTTGCTCAACTCACGTCAGCGGTCCAGCTGCGTGGTCGATTTATTTATAAATATGATAGTCTATAGTTTATAGACTATAGAAACAAAACGGGTTCCTTTAAAATCTTCGAGAAAAGTTTACTTTATTAAATTGTAATATCTGTTGTTAAATATTAAAGTTAAACAATAAATTTATATTAAAACACGCAAATAGACTGAACCAATACACGTTTCTTTAACGAGTTTACATGCATTACCATAGCAACCAAATTAGCTAATTTTGACATTAAAAAATGAGAAATCACTATGTCATTTTTAGAGGCACTGTATCACCAAGTACACTAATTTAACACAACTTATAAAATTAGGAAGTGCAATGTCCATTTCATCGGTAGCCTGTCGTGGCTAAACCCATACAGCTATTGAATTTACCACTGCCCATTTTATTTCGTCGATTTCTTCTTCTTTTACGATCAGCTGTTACATTAAAATTCTGGTTTATATTACCTACGTGTGTAAAACAATGAAGAAGAAGAAATCGCCTACAAAATCAAAAACGCAAAACGTCTTACTTTAAGGCTCTTCTTTACCTTGAAGAAAACTCCCGAGTGTACAGTATGATTTCAATGCAAAAGGCCTGACTCAAGCCGCAAAATCGTTGAAACATGCATTCGTAATACCGTGTTTCGGATTCTATTTATAAATTCATAATCTGGGAAACTACTTTAAGTTATAAAGAAGGCTTTATATTTTTTACATGTTACCTTAAAATATGGTAATTATTGCTTAAAACTCCCAAAAAATGCGTTAAAAATAATCGTTTTTTACTCATTTAAACGGTTGATTAAAAGGAGTAGCCGACGATTTCTTTCAATTATGAGGTATAAGACAAGAGCACAAAGCCTTTAAGAACAATTTAAGATGTTTCACAACTTTTTAGGTTGAAAAACGGCGTCCGAAACACGGTAATACAAAGTGCATATTTTTGCTGTTTTACGCGAGGTGTAGAAGACCCTTAAGACCCGTTAATATACTTTGGAAGTAAACAAATCGAAAATGTACCTTACTTGTTACACGATTTGGTAACCCTGTTTTGAGGTTCTGTCAGTTATTGAATTAGACCTAGAGAAAGACCAGCAGCAGCTACAAATTTTAATATTTTCAATACTATGCCTACATAGCTTTAAGTTTTGTTTTTCTCAAAGCTGTTCAAAACACGTTTCTCTGGTTTCGTTCAAAAACTCAACGCAATCAAACACGAGTGACTATTATCAGTTTAAAATCAATTAATCATACTCTTTCAAAATTGTATTTCTTAGGATTCAAGGATCGCCCGTTAATCTTATGTCTCATCGAAGTCTATAACTTCCTCTGATCCAGCGCGCCCCGTGGTTAGCGAGAGATTTAATTATATTGATGTTATCTGAGGGTAATTAAGTTTCCGCTTTAAATCGTGTAGAGAAGAAAGAAAAGAGTTAGTGTTTTGTGCTTGATACATTTACCCCGAAGCTTTAGAATTAGCATTCACTTGTTGCCGCAACAGGTTACTATCCGGTGTGAATGTGTAAACAACGTTCTACGTCCGGTATACTTTAATATGTGGGACATTGTTGTCAGTTGAAATGGAAACTTGTGGGGAGACTATGATTTCACAATAGTAATTTATACGTCGTAGAACGCAGTACGCACAGTCGTTCTTGGAGGACCAGTGTTCAGAGATTATCTGGTTACTTATTGACAACTACCATAGACTAATAATTATTATCATCCTTGTGTAATACTATCTGGCCCGATCCGACTTTGCACGGATATACAAAACGAACTTAAATATATGTTAAAAAAAATATGTATCAATAAATATATTATACCATGTATTTCTTATGGGGGTTTTTAGTAATTTAGAACCCCCATAAACCCCCCTAAATTTTCGAATTTTTTAAAAATCTTTCTTAGCGAACACCTAGGACAATAGAGGAAGCTACATACCAAATTTCATTCCAGTCCGTTCGGTGGTTTTTTGAGATTTTGTGATGAGTGAGTGGTATTTGGATTATATATATAGATTTCTTAAAGGTGTTTTTTGCGGCAAAACCATATTTCCTTTAATTCTTCATCAAAATTTATGATTCAAACATAATTTTAAAGCTTATATTCCCCACTATTGACAAAAATATACAAATAGCTTAACATTTTCGTTTTCGTTTAAAAAAATTGATTAATAAACTTTCTTATGAAAGTTCATATGATTCCTAATGAAAGTCGCCATCTATTAACAATCTGTTTAACTAACTTAAAAAGCTGTTAGATGGTTTACATTCTATGAAAGTGTAATTTATATCACGCAAATCAATCAAATATAATCAAAGTAAAGCGTTATAAATCGTTATAAACTGTTGTTTATAAACCAACGTAAATAAATAAATGAACGTAACTAAATGAATTAGATCAGCGTATTAAATCAGGTAAGTAGCCCACTCCTGACTTGCGAAATTTTTGTACGGGTCAGCTAGTATATATTATTTCTCAACGGTGTTTTTCTTTTTAGGCAACGCCATATCTCCCTTAAATATTCATAAAAATTAATGATTCAAACGTTATTTTAAAACTTATGTTCCCCACGATTGACAAAAAATAGACAAATCAATTAAAATTTATGTATTCGTTAAAACAATTTATTAAAAAAAAGTTTTTTATAATTAGGCCAATTTCTCATAGGTGATTCCTAAGGAAAGGCACTGTCTATTAACAATCTATTTGACTAACATGACAGCTGTTAGTTAAATTGTTAACCTTCTAAATGCAAGTGTAATCTATCACGTAAATCAATCAAATTAAATCAACTTAAAGCGTTTTAAATCGTTATAAACTGTTATTTATAAACCAACGTAAATAAATAAACAAATTAAATGAATTAAGGGTCGGCTCTAGCTGTCGGCCATGTTGGCTGACACTCCATAAGACCAATGTTAAATTAAAATCCAAATTTTTCCTTTATTTTTGATCGGAAAATTATAAACGATATGTCATTTTAAAACTATGGTCAATATGCATGCAAATGGCTTTTTAAAAACTAACAAAAATATTTTGTTTAATATTTATTAACAATTTAAAACATTGATTTTTAATATTTTTTTATGTTGTCACTATTAATTGTAGCGAAAAACTACCAAGCCATTCGCCTGAAGAATTTCGTCCCCAAGATTTTGGAATTTTTTTTAAAAAGCTATTTGAACAATTGCGGGTGTTAAATGGATTTAGGCTGAGCAATGTCCGTGTGACCTACCGCCGCTATAGGGTGATTTTAAATATTTTTTACGTTGTAACTATTAATTATAGCGAAAATTACCAAGCCATTCGGATGAAGAATTTTGTCCCCAAGAGTTTGGTATTTTTTAAAAAACGCTATTTGAATAATTGCGGGTTTTAAATGGATTTAGGATGAGCAATGCCCGTGTAACCTACCGCCTCTATAGGGAGTCGCAGGTTGCTTTCTGTTTTACTAGAGCCGACCCTTAAGTCAACGTATTAAATCAGTTAAGTACTTCTAAATTGCGAAATATTAGCACGGGTCAGCTGGTGTATTCTTATTTGTGTTACTAAAAAAGGAGTTCGCATTTTGTATACTAATCAATAAACGCAGTGTTTTGCTTACAAGTGGATCTCTTAAAGTTTTAATCTGGGAGGTAACTTCAAACCTAACTTAAATAATTTCTTAAAATTCTTAATATGTTAATTTCAAAATTTGAAAAATATCTCTAGTACATTGGAAAATGTGAACGTTTCTTATGGATTGAAAAAAAACGAATTTTTTATATATCTGACCTTATATGATTTTTGGGGACTGTCCGGAAGTGGGGGGGGGGGGGTAAAAATAAATAATGTAAAGAAAGGCCACGTAATACACCATTGAAAAGCTTATTAAAAGATATAAGCCATCTAGCTTATTAACAGAATGGTGCAATCTAGAACTCAGTTTCTTGCTTTGTTTCAAAGTCATAGACAATCAAAGGTCTGGAAAATAATATTTTTACCATAACATCAAAGCAGGTTTATAATTTATTATTATTAGGATTGAAAAATAAGTAAGTTTGGTTGTTCAGGGTACTATTGTTTTAAAAAAGATAATTTCATCAATGTTTTTATAACTAGATTCGAAAAACTCAAATACAATCTAAAAATCTTACCAAGGTAGCATTTTATTTTCATTTACGGGGTGTCCACGAAGAGGTTTAAACGTTGATTTTCTTTTTAAAAGCGCACGAATCATTTGTTGAGCGCTGTTACCAGTGTGTCGCTGTGGATGGATTACAGTTTGAGTAATTTTAGACTTTGGTTTTAAGTTTTCTATTATGCTATATCCTAGTTTTCTAATCAAAATGCCTTAGATCATTAGAATGTAACAATAAAAATATTTGACAAAATCTACGGTAATTTAATTTAATAATTTAATTTTTGTTACAAAATCAGTAAAGTATAATTTAAATTCCTATTTACAGAGGGAGAAAATGTATAACGTTTTCACTATGCCACCATTTTGTTTCTGCAAGTGCTGTTCTGCTAAAATTTTCACAGAACATTTTTAAAGCCTCTATTGTGGGGTTTGTAAAGTTTCAAAAAGATCTATCCATTAATGGGCAAGCTATACATAATCAAACGTTTAAACCTCTTTGTGGGACACCTGGTGTAAGAGATGATGTTAAAAAATGAAAATATTGCTAAGGAAAATATGAGTAAACTATTCTAATGAAAGGTAAAACGAAATAGGAAATCTGAGTTCTATTAATTTCGAATTCTAAAACATTTGAAGACATTGTTATTCAAAGCTCCAGTGAAAATAATTAGTACTTATTACGTAATGTTAACCCCTAGTTTGATAATAATACCTTAGTAGCGAATTTCCATAGGAAAAATTAACTATTGCAGTGGCCCTTATGGTAAGACCCAAGGTCGGGAGTAGCAAATGAGCACCGATCATGGTCCCCAGAACACAATTTGGGGTGTCATTAAAAATCATATATAATATATATATGTGTATATATGTATTCGCACCCTAGCGGCCGCATTTTAAGTCCGATTTGGTTCAAATTTGGTACACATGGTGGTTGTCTACGTCGCTCGGACGAGTTCGTTAGCAAAAAAAACAAACAATCGGAAGCACGTTTTTGAACGGAAGTAACTATTTTTTTAGATTTTTCCTACGAGAGTGAATTTGTTTTTGAGTTTTTTTCTACAAATACAAATGTAGGATGTTATTCTGCACATTTTGATTTTTACGCGACCTTATAGCTCGCTTGGTTCCCCAAAAATCGATGAAAACGTACAATACCATAGAAGTACCCGGTTCAAAGCCATGTGGTTGATTTTATCGTGGGGTTGGCGTGCGAAGCAGGCAATGCATTGTGTATTGAAGATACTCCCAACATGGGGGTTGGCGTGCTAAGCACGCAATGTTTCGTGTGTTGAAGATACTCCCAATATTCGGAATGGCGTGCGAACCATTTTGCAGCTATTCAGCACCGTCGTGAATAGACCTATTTCCCAAATTGTTGGTTGAAACCTTAAAACATAGGCCTATAAACTCAATTTTGGAAATTTGCTCAATTCACGTCAGTGGTTCAGCTGCGTGGTCGAATTATGTGTATGGGAAATGTAATAAATTATGCACCAGATATAATAATATTACTCAAATAAAGATTGTTATAAGGTTTTCATAACATCAGATGAAACTAAATAATTTAAGATATTAGCGCGACCGTTGGAGCATTAAGTTATGGCGATGAGGCAAACGAAGGAAGGCTTTCTCCGATACAAGACCTGTAAAGCTCGGCTGAATTCTTTCACGCATCAAATCTCTTCGAAATAATTTACCTACATTTCACCGATCCTAAAAATTATACCCAACTTCTACGCATAAAGGCGGTCCAAAACTAGCGGTGATTACAGTACGGAAAAGTTAAAACCTGGCTAGAATTTAGATTCAGTAATTTACCGACTAATCGAATGAAGATTTCATTGTACTGCGTTTTCGAGACGTTCATTAAGAAGGTTGAATTGAAATCCAGTCAAACTAATTGAAAAAAATGCAGTTTTTTTTTTAATTATGAAGAGAATTATATCGAAATTATGTTCTGAATTACAAGCGCAATTAAACTTGTAGTACCGTACCTTAATTTTAAATATAGGGTGTGCTTAAGACCACACTTTTTAAGTGAAAACTTCTATGTACACTGTATTAATTTGCAAATCATTATTAATATTAAAGGAGTATAATAATCAATAAATTTATTACGTTACATATATTTTATACACAGTATATTTTTGAATTATAAATCATCACCATTGTAAGTCACATCTTCAATATCGTTTTCTCATGTACATGATTTTCTCTCATGTTAATAATTTCAAGAATACAACGGTTGTGTTGTATCCGCTGATAATCATTGGAATTTCATGAAAGTTTTGTTGAACCAACGGAGAACCCTCACCTCCCCAATCCCTATTACTTGTATGCTAAATAAAGAAACGTAACTCTTTTAAATGATAGCTATTTTCTACTTCCATGTGTTCTATACGCTTAAAGAATTATTGATTTATAGACTGAATTAATCTAAAAAAATACAGGGTGATTCAGACCTATGCGGCAATGTCTCGTAAGCTCATTCTATGGTTAAAAGTAAGAAAAAAAGTTCATTTAAACATAGACCCGAAAATTTCTAACAGCAGCCATTTTGAAACCCGTGATTTGATTTAATCGCTTATCTATCTTGAGATATATCATTCTTAGCAAGGCCGTAGCCAGAAAAACTTTTCGGAGGGGGGGGGAGGGGGGTCAGGTCAGGAGCGGGAATTTGAATTTAAACCCTTTTAACACGTTCACTGCTAAGGACGCACATGTGAGCTTGACACTGAACACTATGAGAAGCGGCCGACGCACAGTGCACTGCACGCCAACCCCCGTATTGGGAGAATTTTCAATACACAGAGCATTGCGTGCTTCGCACGCCAACCACCGTATTGGGAGTATTTTCAAAACAATGCATTGCGTGCTTCGCACGCCAACCCCCCGTATTGGAAGAATTTTTAATTCCCAGAGCATTGCGTGCTTCGCACGCCAACCACCGTATTGGGAGTATTTTCAATACACAATGCATTGCGTGCTTCGCACGCCAACCCCCGTATTGGGGGAATTTTTAATTCCCAGAGCATTGCGTGCTTCGCACGCCAACCACCGTATTGGGAGTATTTTTAATTCTCAGAGCATTGCGTGCTTCGCACGCCAACCACCGTATTGGGGGTATTTTCAATACACAATGCATTGCGTGTTTTGTTAGAGTAAAGTATTTTTACTGAACTTTCATAGTTTTCTTATTTTAGATAGGATCAAGATTACAATTCACAAGAGAGTAAGGCTGTAACCTACTGCATCCATGTGTATTGTACGTTGTAGTTTAATCAATTAAATCTAAATATCAGTATGCATGCAATGCACAATGATGTAGAATATGTTGCTGGATCCTCTGTTGTGCTGTCTATTTTGCAATTTAATTTGCACTCTTCAAACCTAGTATTCATTTTACTTTCTCACTATACTATACGATAGTGATCGCAAAAAAATCGATGTTGAGATTATTGTGGAAATATCCGTTTTGGGACCCCCTGAGTCCAAAAACGTGTTTTTTTTACAAAATGTCTGCCTGTATGTCTGTACGGTATGTATGTCTGTATGTATGCCTGTATGTATACAAAGCTAGAGCGAAAACTAGTCGATCGATTTCAAACAAATTTGCACCAGACAAGTAAAATAGGCCTGTATAGATGCACGAAAAACTGTTTTGAAAAAATTTGATAAACAACCCCCTTTTTGGCAAAAAAATCCCCAAAAAATCAGTTGTTATTTTTTTATAAAAAAAACGGCTCTAACGATTTTGATAAAATTTAGCTTATTTGTAGCCTTTAATGTACCCTACCATATGAAAAAACCGCATCTTTCTAAACATTCTCGTTTAGCTAATAATAATAATAATAACTGATTTTTGGGGTTTTTTTTTGCCATAAACAGTCTTTTTTTTTCAAAATTTTTCTAAACCTTTTTTCGTGCATCTACACAGGCCTAATTGACGTGTTTGGTGCAAATTTGTTCGAAATCGATGGAATATTTTTCTCTCTAGATAATAATAATAATAATATTTATTAGTTAATCTCCTACTTTAATAAACAATCACCTCCCCTAACCCACCCTACAAGTCACAGTGAATTTGTTTAATAATTTAAATATATTTTGAGAAAGTATGTGCCAGTTCCTGGTACCGTTTTTATTTACTACTAAATTTCGGGATTTCGGGTTGATTCCCTAACTCCCCACCACCTGGCTACGGCCTTGATTGTTAGGTTAAACTTTATGCCAAGTTTGAATTCAATCAGTCAAACGTTTCTCTAGATATGAATTATTTTGTAAAAACAAAACAAAATGGCGGATATCTGGAAAACGAAGCGTTTTCAGGCCTATGTTTATATGAACTTTTTTTCTAATTTTTATCAATAGAATGAGATATTGATACATTGCCACATTGTTCTGAATCACCCTGTATATTCGGTGTAAAGAAATAGTGTAACATTTTCTCGTAATGTAAAAGTGTGATGACTGTCTTATTCGTGTTATTATAATATGAATAAGTATACACTAGCTGACCCGTGCGAAGCATTCGCATTCTAACATACTTAAATCCCACTTAATTAACGTAATAGGTGTATCCACAATGCTGTTTATAACCACGCTTAAAATTAATTAAAAATAGCAATGTAGTGGCGTTACGGCAGCTCTCCAGCTGGGTAATGTTATCATCAGTGTTGCCAACGCCAGGAAAATATCCCTACAACTTACTTGATCTTACATCACTGTTACTTTCGGATTCATTTTTTTTTTTTCGTACAATTGTATTTTGTATATTTTTTCGGTGTAGCGGTTAAGGAAAGCTTTAAAATGATGCCTCATTCATGTAATTTGATGATGTATTAAGGAAGTTATGGCGTACCGACAAAAAAATGGCCTTGAGAAATAATATATGCTATTATGAATGACACAAACCGAAAGATAATACTAAATTTGAAGTATATGAAACCACTTCGTATTAATATAGGTAGTATATTATGGATAACTTTAGCACATTTTGCTTAGATTATTGACAACAACGAACTGTGTCGGAGAGCATGCGTAGAACATTCGTAGGTACTCATTATCAGATAACTTTGTTTAAGAGACGAGTGCACGGTCAATTAATCGATCTGAAAGGAACAAATAATAAGTATCGATTACATTCTACAAGTCTTCGCATCTTTATCCCGCCTCAAGTTATAGTGGTTACAAAGAGTAATTTGTTCGCAATCATGGCAGAGTTGCCAACTTGCTTTGCCCGTTTCCTTGCACGATGGCTTGAAACAGAAAGTTATTATGCAGGGGATAGAACGTAACTCTTCCATTATTCCACAATAATCCTGGAAGTACTAAATATTTATCTTTATATACTTTTACAACGGGTCAAGCAGACCACCGAGTACACCCCTAATATTTTGCTCGCATTACATGCCATAAAAAAAATAATACATGTTCAATATTTTGAAGGGATCTACTCAACCAATTTTGACCCAACTTGAGGGGAGGGGTCAACTTCGGAATTTTGAATGGGAACCCCCAAATTTGTATTGCGGATTTCGATTGTTCATTGAAAAATAATAAGTTTTGTCCAAAACATCAAACATCGCTGTAATTGATTCGCACGTGCACGTCGGCCATTATCGACGGAGCGGGCCGGCGGGGATGGCAAGACGGTGGCGCAACAGCTCTGAGCATTGGTCTCGCGTACACTCCGAAATACTAATTCCCCCCCCCCCCCCATTATACTGGCGTGTACGGGTGGTCTGGTTCACCCAGTATAAGTATATTTTTTAATAAAGTTAAAGTAATTTGAAAACAAAAGAAGATATTTTCCATTTTTTAGCGATGTTGCCCAATCTTGAGAACAATAATTAAAAAGCATTATTTGGAAAAATTGGAGTTGATTTGGGAGGAATTTCTTCAACATCTTAACAGGGAAACAAGAAAATATCTTTCTCTTTACGGGCAGCAGGTTTGCCAATATAGATGGGAATTACTCCCTGAATTAAACTACTAATGTTGGGAATATTTATATTATTGTTTACAATATTTGTTTAATGTTTATATTGTTATTATTAATCCTTATACATTATTTCTCAAAGGTGATTTTTCCTCCCTTAATTTTTCATCAAAATTAATTATTCAATATCATTTTAAAGCTTGCGTTCCCCGTTATTGACAAAAAATATAAAAAACAGCCTAAAATTAATGTTTTTTTTACAAACATTGATTAAAAAATGTTTATATTATACTCCATATGGTTCCTAATGAAAGGCTCCATCTATTAACAATCTGTTTAACATGACAGCTGTTGGTTAGATGGTTTACGTTGTATATGCAAGTGTAATCTATCACACAAACCAATCAAACTAAATCAACGTAAATAAATAAACGTAATTTACTTAATTAAATCAATGTTTTAAATCAGTTCTTGCACGGACCAGCTAGTAAACCTAAACATTTTTTTCGTTCAGCTACAAAATAAGTTAACAATATTAACGCACTGGTACTTAGTTGTAGTTTGAAACAAAGGAGCTGTAATTTACATTTTTATTATTTATTTCCCATTTCCCTTATGTCCTTTCCATAGTAACTACTAACTAAACAGTAAAAGTTGAACAAAAAGAATTGTTTTTTGAACAGTGCAGGCAAATTTTAGTGGTTCTATGCTAGTAATGTATGGCGTCGTCAATTATGTTTACATTTCTTTACTGAGGATGTCAAGTGGCAGTAATGTCAACAGAACAGAAGATAAAATTAAAAAAACATAGTCCAAAATACCACTTCCATTACTGAAGCTTTTATAAAATCATTCTGGACTACAGAAGGGATCACTATTTTATATTGTTGACCTGTTTACAACTAATGGCACACCGAACTAGAGACTTTGGAGCACCACGCGAAAGCCGCAAATTAAATTAAGTTCAAGCTTCATTTTCAATTTTTAGTTTGCTTCTCAAAAGTGTCGCGAGAAGATTGTTGAACTATCGATCGAGGATATAAACTGCAGGTTTTCAAAAATCGTCAAATAGAAATTCTTGGAATATGTCACTAAGATACTCGTACAGCTGGGGTAAGTGTCCTCTCGCAGTCGTGAAGAATAACTCCTCCCAGTTGTCCACCGCGTGCCTCACGGATAGCTCGCGTACTTCCGTAGTCATTATCTATATGTCATACACTGTAGAAGAGGGACTGTTACAAGAAGACTCTATTTCCATTTACGTGAACAATTCTGTGATGCTCCGTTTCTTTCGTTAATATTAAATTGCTATCTACATATCTTTAAAGTTAGGACAAAAGGTCTTAAGTCAGAAATTGTTAACGATACAGGAGAAACACTCAAAGTTTAGACAAACCCATGGCTTGCATTGCATTATATATATAAACAGCGAGAGGAGAAGGGGCGAGGTAGGCAATACGGTAGCAAGTAACTAAAGTGTTGTTTTGTTGTCAGTTTTTCTTAAGGCAAGCCATATCCGAGTGGATAGCGTGGCATCTTCAGGGTGATTTTTAAGTATGGAAACGGCTTTATATTGCGCAACTGGGA
>JAGFPH010002039.1:213319-224459 GCA_018207615.1 Philaenus spumarius
AATTATATAATGTGATAGTAACGACGAAATATTATAATTATACTGTTGCGTCATCTTTTCGTATTACATATGTTCAATGTGGCAACGTTGGCAATCAGAAATGATAACTTTCTTCTTTTATACTGGTATTCAATGTAATTTATTAACGATAATTGTTATTGTTTTTAAACTAAAAGTTTTGAAAAGTTATATAAATATCTACATATATTTTCGTGATTTCTTTCATTAATTTTGTTTAGTGAAGTTATTATTGATATTTCTTGGTGTATTAAGTGATTTGTTTCTTTTATTTAGTGTTAAATAAAAAAAAATACTGAAGTTAACCTCTATATTTTCTACTTTTATTTCTCTCGTAATTTCTATAATTTTTATTTCCGGCGGATATTTTTCATGTTTTTATAATCAGATTAACGTGTTCTTTCATAATATGAAGAAATTTTAAAAAAACCTCTGGTCAAGCTGTTCTAAATTTTTACCCGTTTATTTACAGGTCGCAAAAACAAAATACATTTGTATGACCCTTCAGTCATTTTATGAATTATTTAAACTAAAACTGAGTCAGAACAATAAATACAAATTGCAGTGAAAATCAGATATAGCCTGCAGCAGAGAACAACACAAAACATTTCAGGGCTAGTAATTTACACATTAAAACTTACAACAAATAAATAATACAATACACCAATAAACAGAATAAATCAACAATATCAGACATTATTGATATAGATTAAGTAACTAAATAAATCAAGAAGATTTTCCCTTTTAATCAGAGGCACAAGTCTTCCAAATACTCAAAAATTGAGTAATAATTCTTTCTAAGAAAAAATGATTTTAGTGGAAGCTTAAACTTAACAGGATCACGCTCTTTTTAGCGAATTTCCATAGGAAAAAGAGCTATTGCAGTGGCCCTTATGGTGAGACCCAAGGTCGGGAGTAGCAAATGAGTACCGATCATGGTCCCCAGAACACGTTTTGGGGTGTCATTAAAATTCATATATATCTATGTATATATGTGTTCGCACTCTAGCGGCTGCATTTTAAGTCCGATTTGGTTAAAATTTGGTACACGTGTAGGTCGTTTATGTCGCTCGGACGAGTTCGTTAGCCAAAAAAATCCAACAATCGGAAGTACGTTTTTTGACCGGAAGTAACTATTTTTTGAGATTTGTACTACGAGAATGAATTTTTTTTAAAGTTTTTTTCTAAAAATATAAATTTAGGATGTTATTCTGCACATTTTGTTTTTTACGCGACCTTATAGCTCGCTTGGTTCCCCCAAAATCGGCCAAAACGTAAAATACCATACAAGTACCCGGTTCGAAACCAAGTGGTGCAAACTCGCGAGGCTACTAGGCGCAAACTAATTCTACTAATATATTGCGTACACACAGACAGCTGTTCAACGCCTTCGTGAGTAGACCTATTTCCCAAAATGTTGGTTGAAACCCTAAAACATAGGCATATAAACTTAATTTTGGAAATTTGCTCAACTCACGTCAGCGGTCCAGCTGCGTGGTCGAATTATTTAATTACTAGAGGTAATTTGTTAAAAAATGTCAATCCTACAGAATCAACACCTTTTTTTGTTTTGCATTTGGCATAGAATTGAGGTCGGAGACTATTTTTAGCTCTGGTATCGTGGCCATGTATATCAGAATTTTTGTCAAAATTACTTTCATTTTTTTTTACAAACAATATACATTCATACATATACATACATGGAAATGGAAGAATATTAAGTTTTCTAAACAATGGCCGACATGATGTTCTACAAGGTACACAACAAATAACCTGAATTGCTTTTTTTTTTTGCATTTTAGACACAGATTCCACTGCTGGAGCACTCCCCCACAAAACAACACCATAATTTAACAGGGAATGAAAACAAGCAAAATATACCATCCTTACCCTATAACTTCCCGGCTAACAATAATACATACAATATTAACAAACAACATTGCTTGCTTAGCTTTATAATTAAGTTTCTCTATGTGCTTATTAAAGTTCAACTGTTCATCCATAATCACTCCAAGAAAGTTCACTGTCCTAGTTAGATCAATTTTTTGATTTCCTACGCCAATATGAAAATCACTTGCTGCTACCGCAGATTTACTTCTATTTTGAAACCTTATACAATGAGTCTTTCAAATATTTAGAGTCAATTTATTATTAATAAACCAATTATCTAACTCTTTAAGAGCTGTGCTTGCTGTTTTCTGCACTTCTTTATAGGATTTATCTTTAACAATGACAGTGGTGTCATCAGCAAACAAAACTAAATTTCCAGATTGATATGTTCTGAAATATCATTCATATATATTACAAATAAAATGGGTTAAATGGCTTATACTACATGTGGGTTAAAGAAAGTTATTTGAGTTATTTCTGTGTAACTAATCGTACAATACTGTTAAACATGTGTACTATTCAAATAAATACTCAATTAGAAAATCGTTTTAGAATAAAGTAAATTTTTCACGGGCCATTAACAGTAAAGTATAATAAATATTTAATATTTTACTCTACACATTGATTTGTTCTTGGTCATTGCACTTACAATTAATTATTACTTCATTGTTTACATAATTGACGAACGTAAAATTAATTTTATCATCTTTTTCACTTACCCGGACCACAAAACTATGTTTAAGAGTACCAGAATCATTTCACATAACCAAAGTTAGTTACAAACTTCCTTAATTCTCTAAAGAAGTGCTTAGTACAAAAACTGCGCTGTGATTAATTTATCTAGTCGAACATTAGCAATAAATTGACTAGTCAAGTAAATGTTCTCCAAATGTCATACGTTCTAGAGGAAAACAACTTTCATTTTTTGTCAAGATCCTATTAAATGAAAGGGAGATTCGTCTTCATTTTTTAGAAAGTAAAATTGTAGAACAAAATATTACATAAACTAATAAGCCCCCCTGAAAAATCACAGGCAGATTAATTAGATACACATTAGAAAAATACATCATTTAAAAAAATACTATTTGATAACAACAGACTTTATCTAGGCCTACCTAACTATCCTCATGGGTATTTTGAACTCAGTAAATGTGTAGCCTACAATTAAAACTGTAGGCTTATTTGTTAAAATGTTTTATTTATTAACTAGTGTACGTCCGTACGTACATACATACGTACGTACGTGAGTAACATATAATATAACAGCTGATTTCACCCATCATCTGTAATACTTAAAAAACCTATCGTAGATTATATTTTGGAATTATGTTTACAACTTCAATCATTATAATTTGTTGTGAAGTTGATTCTTTAAATATGAGTTATAGGAACTAATGCTAAACTATAATACTTGCTTTGAGGTTATAAACTGTATATAAATACAATCTTTTATTGTCAAAATATTCGTTTATACAAATTTAAAGAAGCAATACCTATTCCTTTGGCTTCGGACACATTCGTATAACATATAAAGTTATTCGACTATTAATTATCTACATATCTAATTCCGTAAGCCCAAATTTGCAAATGAAATTGTGAGCGGACGGTAGGTCGTAGAAAGCTGGGAGAGGTCTCATTTTAGAGGTCTGGACATGAAGTTTTGGGGGAAATATTAATTTTTCTTAATTGTGTCCCGAAAATTGTTCAGGAATAAAATAATTCCCATTTAAATAGCATAGGAATGTATAGGTGTAAATCTGGTGATTTTAGTGTTAATAACAGGTGATTGTATACAATAATTCCCATTTAAAATAGCATGGGAATTTATAGGTGTAAATCATATGATTTTAGTGTTAGAAACAGGTGATTGTATATAAATTGAAAAATTCAGCTATCATAACAACACCTGAATGTGCAGTTGTGTGATGTGTTTTGTTATTCTAGCTGTTTTTTACTTTCCTTACCCTATACTAGGGTAAGGTAATTATTGCGATCGACCCAAAAATTCGATGTCGAGTTTTCATAATATCTTTACGTTTCAAGGCCCCCTGAGTCCAAAAAATGCATTTTTGGCAATTGGTCTGTCTGTGTGTCTGTGTGTCTGTGTGTGTGTGTGTGTGTGTGTGTCCGGAGTGCACAGGGCAAACGGCTGGACGGATCGAACTGAAATTTACAGGATATCTTCAAACATGTAAACAATTAAACCCATGTAAATTTGAAGCAAATCGGAGGTGGTGTCTTACCGTGGGAGCAGTTTTTAGCACATTTTTGGTATTTACTCCAAATTCCCTCTAACGATTTTGATTAAACTTTGCTAACATACTCTACTCCGACCCCCTTAACACCCTATGTACGCGAAAGACCGTTAAAAATTCGTTGAAAAAAGTTATTACAAAAACCAAGTTATTTTGTTTTTATCTCTGAAATGGCTGCTCCTATCGACTTGAAAATGGCTGCTCCTATCGACTTGAAAATGGCCTCATTCGATTCAGCGTCCAAAATAATGTCAAAAACGATTCCCCATTCAACTTTTTCCATTTTTTCAAAAATTGCCCCCAAAAAGGGCGTTTTTGGGGGTAAAAAATTTTTTAAACTAGCCGTATTTGGTATCAAATTTGACATTTTGTGAGGTTAGAAATCGATTGAGACCAAAATCAGGTCCGTGGGATTAACCGTTTTGAAGTTAGTACCGCTTTCTTCGAAACGGATACTCCTATTAACTCGAAAATGGTATCATCAATCTCTCGCTCGAGAAATTTGATAATTGATACAGCATCTATTTTGGTAAGGAAAGTTGTGTGATGTGCACACCAGATGTTTTTTTTTTTAAGTGAGAAATAAAATCAAAGCATATATGATTAAACACATTATAAGATTATTTCTACTGTACTTACTATTTTTTACTATAATGAATAACGCTGGAAGATTACCACGCTAATAATTTATTCAATAAATTACTAGAATTTATTATAGCCTGTACTTATATATAAAAGGGCTATTGCCCCTACAAGCCACTAGTTTTACTATAATATTAATAACTTTTAAATTATTTGATCTATCAATATGAAATAAAAAACTATTAAAAGATAATATTGTTATCTTTCTTTAAATATATAATAACGTATATAAATACAAAATTTGTACAAATAGGACTACAGTTTCATAAAATCAGATCTAAATAATCCTTATAATTATACACATTTGCCGAGTTAAAAATCACCTCAGCATTTAGTAGGCCCAGTATTTTTTTTAATTATCTATGTGCTATATGTATCTAATTAATCTGGCTGTGATTTTTCACGGGGCCTTACTAGTTATATTATAATATTGTTCAATATTTTTTTACAACCATCCTCACAAGAAATGTAAACATACAATCGCTAACCCTTGCATGGATATTATTAGCGGCTAAGTTTAAACTTTTTTTTGTAATTTAAACGCTAGAAATAATAAATATATTCTATAAATAATAATAAAATTATTTTATTTCTTAACATGTGTATAACATATATTATTTAAAATAAATGACTAAATTATTTCTTAATACGAAGATAATGTCCGTATATAATTGAAAATAAATAAATAATTTCGTAATATGTAAATAATGTTCATATATAATTGAAAATGAATAAACAAAGTACTTCTTCCTGGTTTAAATAAAAACCCGAACCACAAAACAAGGAACAAAAACAATAACTAAACAACTAAATTGTAAGTTATGTTTAATACGTTACCCTTAGCTACATTTCGATAACATGGTCATCATCCTCAGAGGGTTTTAACACTAATCGAAATGTACATAAGGATAACGTATTAAACGTAACTTACAATTTAGTTGTTTAGTTGTTTTTATTTCTTGTTTTGTGGTTCGGGTTTTTATTTAAATCAGTGTGATTCTGTCGCCACAGTGCTCTTTTATTTGTTCAAAGTACTTCTTTATATGTAGATAATTTACATACATAATTTAAAATAAATCAAATTATTTACACACTGGTATCCAAACCATTCGAAATATTGCTTGCAAGAAACAAACTTAACTCGAGACAGTGAATCATCAGTAAGATTCCACTTATTGACAGACTGGCTTGATGGATGTAACGAATCCGATCTGGTTTTGCTCAAATGTCAAACAGTAACACGACATATATTGTACTTGCAAGTAGAACACGAAATTCATTTGTCATGTTTGAATCGTCACCTTAGGGGTGCTCACTGTTGTCCTATAAGCAACGACGATATTTGTGTCCTCGAAGAGTCAAAAAGCACATCTTATTTCGTGACTATAGTTTAGTAGTAATATGAACTTTCAATTTGATAAAACAATGGATAAAAGCGAGTGTACGTCCGTACGTGAATAACAAGATAGTATAGCGCACGCGCATGGTAAAATAGCTATCAATTTAAAGACTTACGTTACGTGATTGAGCAACGTCAATGAACCCCACTTCAGGCATAGGCCTATAACAGCTGATTTCCCTCATCATCTGTTATCATGACCGCCCATATCTATGGGCAGAGGGGGGCCATGGAATCCCTTAGCTCCCAGCGAAAGGAAAATATGTATAGTATTAATTATAGTCAGGTATTTTTCTTTAAAGAGATTAGCACTAAAATATGTCTTAAATGTTATGTGCCGTTTGATTTTACATACACTTCATGTGCCTACATTTGCGTCCATAGCATATAGGCTTAAAATTGGCGTGCGAAGCACGCAATGCTTTGTGTTTTGAAGATACTCCCAATACGGGGGGGTTGGTGTGCGAAGAACACAATGCTTTGTGTGTTGAAGATACTCTCAATACGGGGGTTGCAGTGCGAAGCACGCAATGTTTTGTAAGTTGAAGTTACTCCCAATACTCGGAATGGCGTGCGGAGCACGCAATGCATTATGTATTGAAGATACTCCCAATGCGGGAGTTGGCGTGTGAGCACGCAATGCATAGTGTATTGAAGATGCTCTAAATATGCGGAATGGCGTGCGAACCATTTTGCAGCTATTCAGCACCGTCGTAAAAAAACCTATTTCCCAAATTGTTGGTTGAAAAACTAAAACATAGGCCTATAAACTTAATTTTAGAAATTTGCTCAACTCACGTTAGGGGTTCATCTGCGTTGTCGAGTTATTTATCTAGAGAAGATAATAGAGTAAAATTACTAACCCATCGGTTTAGTTTTAAATGCTCGACACTTTTTTTAATAATTGAGCGTTTTTAATGTAAACTATGAACAAATTCTAACCTACTAGTTCTACTGCTTTCACTGAAGCTTGTTAACATTTAGATTGTACTTTTCTATGATAGATCGATTTGTCTATTTGAAAGGAAACATTGCGCAATTTCCAGTAATAGGCTATGAGGCTCACTTTACAAGAACAGCAGTCGTTGATCATGTCGGCTCTTTACAATGTAAATTCCCATGAGGAACCTTTGATTTGAAAGTTTTTAATATTGTACGTGTTGAAGATGGTTAAATATTGCTTTCCCGGCATCAGTGAAGTGTATAAATACAATATTTATAAAGAAAAAAATTAAGGTTTGTGTATTTATAGTAGTTTTGATTGACACGCTAAAGTAAACAAATATCTTGCTGTTTTACGCAAGGTATAGAAGACTCTTAATAAAAAGAATTAAACGTTCCAATAGTTTTTGTAGACCTGTCAAGTAAACAATAGCATAGGTTGGACGAGATAGCACTAGTTGGCAGGTGGAGAATTAACCACCCGCCCTACGTTCGTGGAATCTGGACGAGATGGCACTTGGACGAGATAGCACCTGGACGAGATGGCACGACACCAGTTCCGTGGCCAGCAAGGTCATCAGACTTAATCCTTTGGGGACATTTTAAAAAACCTCAGTATACTCTTCTACAACCGACATAGTCGAAGAACTCTAAGGATTTTGAACGGAATGGAAATGATCAAGCCGGCTCCTGGAATTTTTGAATCTACGAGAAGACGGCTGGTCGCGTGCATTGTGTACAACGGAGGTCATTTTGAACATAATCTTTATTTAGTCTTTTGGTATGATTTAAAGGTCATTTAGATATGTTATTTTTTTTAATAAAACTTTTCATACAAAAATGATTTGTTGCTTTTATGATACGATTTCAGAATTTGATACTTTTTTTTAGCATTATTGAAGCATATTATCAGTCGCCATTTTGAAACGGTTAAGAACCACGTTTGGCTTTGTAATGCATTTCAAAGCAATGGATTTTATCTTATTTATTAATACTATTAGAATTTAAAAAATGTTGTTTTAGATTAATATTGGGTGTTGTAGAACCAAGAAATTAAGTTTTTTTGTCATTAATTCTTTTATTCTTTGATATATTTTGTTTGTTGTTAAAAAAATAAAAATATTTTGTCTCCTGTACATTTTTTGTAAAGTTAACGGGTTTCCAAATATTTCACGTAGGACAGGTAGGATATACCTTCATATGTACTTTTTTTTTGCATGTTTAATCGTGTAAAAAATGTATACACCATAATTTTGAAACGCCCTGTATAAGTAGCTGTGATTCCAAAAATAAAACTAAAGTGTGCCAAATAAAATGATGTTCGTTCACGAATGGAGTAAAACTTATATCTATTTGTTTTGTATAACTAAATAAACGGTACCAGGAACTGGCACATACTTTCTCACAAATATATTAAAATTATTAAACAGATTCACTGTGACTTCATAATTGTAAGAGGGGTAGGAGAGGTGATTTATTAAAGTAGGATATTAACTAATAAATATTATTATTATTATCTAGAGAGAAAACTATTCAATCGATTTCGAACAAATTTGCACAAAACACGTCAATTAGGCCTGTATAGATGCACGAAAAATGGTTTGAAAAGTTTTTTGAAAAACAACCCCCTTTATGGCAAAAAAAACCCCAAAAATCAGTTATTATTATTATTAGCTAAACGAGAATTTTTAGAAAGATGCGTTTTTTGCATATGGTAGTGTGGTATTAAAAGCTATAAATAAGCCAAATTTTATCAAAATCGTTAGAGCCGTTTCTTTATAAAAAAATAATAACTGATTATTCAAACATTTTCAAAACCGTTTTCGTGCATCTATACAGACCTACTTGACATGTCTGGTGCAAATTTGTTTGAAATCGATCGAATAGTTTTCGCTCTAGCTTTGTATACATACAGACAGACATTTTGTAAAAACAACTTTTTTGGATACAGGGGGTCCCAAAACAGATATTTCCACAAAAATCTCAACATCGATTTTTTTTGTGATCACTATACTTTCTCTATACTACAGAACAGAACCGAACATTTATTGGTCCTTCAGCACATGCACAACATTGCAATAGACTTCGTCACATACAGTTTAGTCATTAAAACTAACATAACTAATATTAAACACAGGCTTACTAAATATTGACATCACATTCCAAATAATCCGCCAAGTTATAAAATGGGTGCTTTTTCAGCCAACCATAAAAAGTATGATATACATCATCATTTGACAAGTTTTGAAAAGTGGCAGGCAGTTTATTGAACAGTTTGATTCCTAAAGCTAAATGATATTTTTTTGATTTATTTAATCTATGTCTTGGTTGTTCAAGAATATGGCCAAATCTTGTATTATGATTATGAATTAAACCTCTAACTGGATACCATATGTAAATTATTCTTTACGTGCATTACTACATCAAAAATATACAAGTTGATAACCGTTCAAATACCATTTTTAATAAACAGTGGCTTGCAGTGTTCCAATTTATCCGAGTTTGTTAATATTCTCAAAGCTTTTTTTTTTTTTGAAGAATTAAAATTGTGTGAATTCCTTTTCCATTTCCCCAAATAAGAAGGCCATATCTCAAAATACTTTCAAAGAAAGCAAAGTACGCCATTTTTAAATATTCAAAAGTTACTTGACTCTTAAGATTTACTAGTAAATAAATTACCCTTGATAATTTTGTCTTTACATAATCTATGTGCACTGACCAGGAGAGCGTATTATCAATTTTGATACCAAGCAACGTTACAACTTTATCATAAGCAGGCTTATAACTATGTTTATATTTGTTTTGTAGAGTGACTAAAAATTTTATAGTATAGTGAGAAAGTAAAATTACTTAAATTATGAAAAAAATAAAAGGAGACTGTAGCTACTGTATTTTTATCACGAGTCCAAATGAAAATATCACATAAAAAATCCAATATCTTGCAAAATTGTAAAATTAATATTGTGTTAATTTAAATGTGATAATATATCCAAGTTATAATTTATTAATGATGGATGTTCAATTTTATTATTTATTCAGACATTTGCCATCATGTGTGTGTTAAAAATCAATACACAACGTTTCGGGATTATAAATCAACTCCAGTTATCAAGTGACTAACAACTAAGGGAACATAAACCTAGAGATCTAGGCCTATGCAAAGAAAACAAGTAAAGCTGAAATATACCACTAGCCTTAACCATCTACATAGTACATCTCAGAGCTGAAACTGTGAAGTCAAATAACACAATAATACAAACACAGAAAAACACAAACACACACATGAAGGTAAACCACGTGTTTACAGACCGGAGTCAGACAAACAACTGGGCTAGTGCCGGTGGAATGGCAGCCAGCTAAATTTGATACTTTAGTCATCTATAGAATTTACATAAATGTTTATAAGTACAAATTTGTCGTCTTTAAAACTGACTTATTTTAGACATATTTTACACCTCATAACTCTTTACTGTCACTGACAAAATTAAAGTAAATAAAAAGTGCTTCACTGATTATATAATAAACTTAGGGAAAACCCCTGAGTGCTCCGCACGCCAACCCCGTTGGGACCTTCTATACTCCTAATCATGTTGTCTTTTCTTTATAATAAACTAGCTGACCCGTACGGCGTTGCCCGTGGTTGTTAGTATTTTCAGTCTTTTTGACGTAATTGTATTCTTTTTAAGTGTTCGTTGAATACCCGTGCGTATCCTACTGTGGTCATGAAAAAAAGGCTACGCTATTTAGGAAAGTACTGAAAATTGTATTCCTGTAAACTACTATCTAACATGAAAAAGCTTTAAATATATCGTTTTAATTTATAGTTTTTACTAATTTTGACTTTCACTTAATTTCATTGACAATGTTGCGAGCACCTACAGCCTAAAAGGAAGCTACGTACCAAATTTCATTCCAATTCGTTCTTATAGGGATTTTTAGTAACTTTGACCCCCCCCCCCAAACCGCCCTAAAATTTCGAATTTCTTTTAACCCT
>JAGFPH010002040.1:0-22066 GCA_018207615.1 Philaenus spumarius
TTCAAACTAGTTTAATTTGTATTACAATCATAAAATAATTTTAGAGTTTTATTTGTTTTGTTGTAAACTACTGCTTTCCTTAGTTAAATCTTTGATTTAAATTACGGTACTTTGTAAGCTTAAGCTATATTGAATACTGTATACTTACTATGTATTTATGTTATTATTGTTTTTAAATAATTTGGATACTCATATTAATATTATACACTCTAAAAATACTAAAAATTTACTTTAACTTAAATTTATTAGAAATATAATAAACTATAATTGTAAAACTATCCTTTAATGCATGAATGATCCTTTAGCTGATAATACAAAAGCCCAATATGTATGAATCAAACACCATAGATTGTTGGGAAATTTATACAGTTAATATGAATAATCTTCTGTGAGTAGAAAAGAAGCATTCACATTCAATCGCTATACGTTTTGAAAAACCCGAAAGTCCAAACACAAAATTGTTTTTTAAAATATGAATTCATCAATTTTTACTAAACCAAAGTACAATTTTACCATATAAATATAAATATTTAAAAAATAAACAAAATGTTTACGAACATTTTTGAATAAATAAAAGTATAAAACACTTCCTTTTAATTTCCAATTTTCATGAAAACAATGAGTTATGTAATATTACATTTAAATTTATATGTTTACATACTTTTAATTTCTAGATTATTTATTTCTCGGTATAGATCGAAGTTAGGTCAACTTAACTGTAAAATGATATAAGTTGTCCAACCTAGGCAAAACCTAGAAATCATTAATTAATTTCATTATTTAAACTCATTTTGATTTATTTTTGTTACTTTACTATACAAATCGTATTATTTCATCATATAGAGTTTATGAGAACAAATTTATTTGTAGTTTTCCTTATGGCACTTCAGGGAATTGTTTGCATTTACGAAGTTACTATTATTTAATCATAAAATGCTTTTGTTTAGTAATAGTATTATTTAATAAATACTCAAGGCAATACTTAGTTTTAACTGGAATTTAAAGTTCATATGTTGGTATTTAGTATTAATATCAATTTCTAATGTTTATTTATCAATATTTTTTCTTGTTTGAGTATTTTCTAAATAGTTGAGTGAGATTTTTACAGTATTCAATGCATGTGAGAAATTTAGTTTTTCACTAAAATTTATGTAATAAATTATTCAATTATTTTTCTTAAATAACACTATCTTGTAAAATTCCTACAACCACAGTTGTCATAATAAATGTTCTTATTTTTAATTAGAGGAAACATACCATAAATATTTATATGAGGGATTCCTAATTAGAATAATACATAATTTAGACCTCAAATGTTCTCTTAGTTGAGAAAATGTTTATGGATTTCCAAACAATTCGAACAAAACTATTTACGGCTTTAAATAAATAAATATGAAAGGTATTTCACACAAATAATTAAAAATAGAACATTATATTATTTCAGTTGTGGTGGTAGGGATTTTACAAGTTAATGTAATTAAAAATAATAAATAATATAAAACGAGTGTAATAGCTCTTATTTTCTTCAAACATTTTGCTAATAATTTATTACATACATTTTATGGAAAAACGATATTCAATTAATGCTTATATGTTTCTTTATTGAGGAAACAAATAGGGTCTAATAAAACTATTAAAAATTCTTACGTGAATGGTGCAAGATGTTTTACATTATATATTAAATTACATTTTAGCCTATAATCGTAGATTACGGCGAAAAATAATATGAAATTGTTAAAATAAGTGTTTTGTGTTATCTTTTTTATTGCTTTATATAATTATATAATCTATGAAAACTTAATTGGAATATATTAAAAATGTTTTCTTATTTTCATACAAAACTACTTGCATTAATTTCTATGTATAGATTAAAGTAGATTATAGTACAAATAGGTTATAGAATAAACAGATTTTAATAATGCTTAAGTTTATTTTTGGCATTATATGAGGACTGAATAAGACAATGTAATTTGGATATTAAACGTTTTCTTACAAAGATGTAATCCTTTATATTCGACCAGGGAGATTTCTTGTAGAGGCTTCTTTTTAATTTTCAATGAATGAGATTATAATATTGAGTACATATCTACTAAGATCTTAAAATAAAAGTTTGTTTTCGTCTGTAAAATTATTAGACCATTTTTATTCAACCATATTTTCAAGTTTTTTTATATACAATCTTCTTATAATATAATATATATTTAAATAAAGATTTTGTCCTCAGAATTAAACTGTAATAGCTTTTAATGACTGAAGTAATGTTTTTGTTTTGTTATATTTAAAAAAAATAATTTCTGAAATTTGTAAAGAACTACTTTAATGTTATAAACTTGGAAGGAATTATAATACAATATATATTTAAATAAAGATTTTGTCCTCAGAATTAAATTGTAATAGCTTTTAATGACTGTACGAAGCAATGTTTTAGTTTTGTTAGCCTATATTTTTAAAAATAATTTCTGAAATTTGTAAAGAACTATTTTAATGTTATAAACTTGAAAGGAATTATAATACAATATATATATTTAAATAAAGATTTTGTCCTCAGAATTAAATTGTAATAGCTTTTAATGACTGTACGAAGCAATGTTTTAGTTTTGTTAGCCTATATTTTAAAAAATAATTTCTGAAATTTGTAAAGAACTATTTTAATGTTATAAACTTGGAAGGAATGTGTAAGTATTTATTACTTTCTCTTCTATTATATGGGTAAAATTGTGTTTAAGCCAAGTTTTTGTTAGTAGTGGTGATTTCTCATATTTTTATTATGTGGAATACAAATTATGTCTCATTTATACTTTAATAAAATTAAGTAAACGGATTTTCCATACTGTATATGTATTTCTCAATAAACACTATTTTTATTTTATAAATTCCGAACTCAAGTGTGGGTTGAATTTAGTAATAACTGATTATTTTCTACCTTGAAGAAAGAGAAAGCAGCATATACTCTCCTAAAACAACAAACAAATAAAACACACTGATTGAATCGCCAAAGTATATTTTCTAGACGAGATCGAACTAACTTTGTTTTTCTGCCTATACTTTGAATTCACTCGTTTTTAAAGAAAGGAATTGAATGAGAAGCTTCTGATCACTTGAATGACAGACGTATATTTCTGTTGAAATGAAGCATGTTAAAAGTAGATAACCTAAAATGTAGAAGTATATATAATTTAAATCACCTACAATTATAATAAAGCTAATATTCATAAGTGTACGATGTTTCTTGAAATATTATTAATAGCCAGGATAAATATCTTGAAAATATTAGTCCATTTTTAATAATCGTGTGTTTCAAAATGTTTAGAGACTTAGTGTCTATTTGTGATTTTATTTTTGAGCATAGATAAAGATGGAACGGTATTAGGCCTAATATTTGGAGTAGGTATCTTAAAATGCTGTTTATATTTAATTTGCACAATATATAAATAGGAACACCGATAATATGATTAATTCAAATCCAGTCTTATATACTCATAATAAAAAGATATGTAAATAAATAATAATAAATATATTTTTCTGATAAAACTAAGTATTTATGAATAACATATTTAACGACTATTATATCCAAAACTTATATTGAGTACAGGGTTTAATTAATAATTGTTCTAGATAATAGTTTTCGGAATAGATTCGAGCACTTGAAAGAAAATGTGTGTACTTCAGAGTTTTTTAAACTGATTAAAATTTTATGTTCTTAAACGTGAGAAAACCCCCTATCCTGAATTTAAAGATAACAGGAATGGAAATATTACGATACAAATGCAATATCATTATTATATTTAATAAAAATAACGTCTTCAGGAAAAATAGAACGAGAAAGTATATGTGTAGGTTATCAGATTAGTAAATTCAAAATATTAAAAAAACAATAAATTTGTACTTTACTCTTATCGATAAAACAGCTGTTGCGGTAAACTTTAGATGTATTGATACCTCTTCAGATGTAATGTTATTGATGTTTTTATTCAGAGGTGAATCAGTAAACCTTTACTGGGACAATTATTTTAACCATACTGGTGGCTGTTCACTCTTTGTCGTAACCTGGCGATAGTTTCTGTTGATAACTGTACAGTGTTGGTAATACAAAACAAAATATGTTTTATTCATAATGGGTTGAACTTCATAATAGTAAGTTTTTCGTGTATATTAATAAAGGAACATGAATTGTGGCTGTTTCTGCTATTTTATTTATTAATTGAACATTATGTTCCTATTCATTCATCAAGTGTAATAATGAATAAATATGAATTTATTTATTTTCCAACTGCTAATTTATAAAAAAGAAATCGTTGTTGCTCTAAACGTATTAATAAATTTCGCCTTATGGTTTTTTTCAGAAAATGTAAATGTTTACATTTTTGGAAAACTTGTGATCATGGTTTTTGAGACTGAAAATGATGAATGATATTAAACAATATTTATAAATAAAAAATATATTGTATGCCAAGGGCTGCCACCATAAACGAGGAAAATTAAGTTTTTCTTTAAGTGCTTCGTTACCAAGGAAAACGAAACACTAATGGCATCACATCGTATCTGTCCGTTACGGCTGTTTGTTTCAGAGACGGTTTGACGTAAAATTTAGCACATAGTCACATAGTGAACATAGTGAGCTTAGTGAATGTAGTCATAGAATAAGAACAATTTAAAAGTAAAATACAAACTTCGTAAGTTTAAGTGTTTTTTTGCAGTTAAATGGGAAATGAAAAACCAACCTGTACGAATGATTTGGGCCTATGAATGATAAATCACATCACACTTCAACATTCTTTATTTCTTGTAGAAAACACATTGGAAATCTCTATCTACATATGACTTTGTATAGAGATATTAAAATCAATCAGCCAAAAGTTTACGTTGATGGAAAATTGACAATCCCCAATTTATATAAAAGTGTATGTGAAACCATGATACTTACATACATAAAAAAAGTTACAAATTAATTTTTAAAAACTGAAATTTCAGAGTAGATCAAATTTTGCATTGAGCTTTTTATACTTCTTGGGATTTAAAACAAATATTTTTAAATGATGGGAAATGATAAATGTCAAAAAGGGGTTATAAAACGTTAAATACGTTTATTACATGCAGATAGAGATATTGATTCGGACTTAAATGAATTAGATTCCTTAAATCAAGAATTATATAAAAAATTTTTTACTAAAACCTATATTTCAAAAACTTTATCAGAGAATTTGTTTAAACGAAAATTCTGTAGCCAGTTCTAAGTCACACATTATAACCTAACAACGACGTCTTTTATGTTACATTAAAGTTTTAGATAGTGGTTCTTGTCACTGTCACTGTTACTTAAGGCAAATATTACTTTATATACTGAAAGTTTTCAATTAATTGTTATATTTGGTGACTAATATGAATTATTAGTTATTATAAATATAATATGTTTTCGTAATTGATATTGTCTTGTTTTAATCTTTTCTTTTCTCTTTTAAATTTTGAACATTCAAAAGTAAATACGAATTACAAACTCTTAAAATAATTTTTTTTTTAATATTAAAAAATATTCTCAGTGTGAAAACAGCCAATTGCTATCTTATTTCTTTACCGCTTATTATATCTATTACTAGCTGAATACCCGTGCTTCGCTACGGAGAATTGTTTTGCATCACTATGTTACATAATTGTAATATTTCTTCCTAATTTCCTTTCATCTTTTATTTCACGAAAGTGAATTATTACATGACTTTGTATTTTCAATTAGTTTGTTATGTTTTGTTCATTGGCTGCCCGTCAATTGTCTCCGTCAAGGTACGTTTGTTGAATAATAATTTAAATCAATTAAAAATAAAGAATTCAAAGTGAAGAGAGTCTTCCTTTTCAATCGCTATATCTACAGACTGGGTAAATCACAGTCTTAGCTGGAATTGCAGATCGAACAGATACGACTTTAATATGCGCATGCATAGATCGGGATGGATTTGATCAGCTTTACGCATTTAAATATTTCCTTAAAATTAATAAATGCCAAATTTCAGATATCTTTCTTTAAGGAAAGACTACCAACTAATATTTATAGTTTTAGGGGTTGTTATCACATTTTCACCCTTTAGCAGCACGTAATAAAATGTAAGACTGGTTTACCTTTCATGTGTTTTTTAAGGAATAAATGTACAACATTTCAGCTTTCTAGCTTTAAGGAAAGTAAACAAATAATATGTATAGTTTTAGGGGTTGTTTCAACTCTTTAAGGCCATACATTTTAAAATCCGTTTTTAGTGCGCCTCTAGTGCCTGTGAGCAATATGTGTACCAAATTTCACGTTCCTAAGTGGTATTCAATTATTATTTATAGTTTTAGGAGTAGGTACTACATTTTCACCTCTTAGCAGAACGTACAAAATGTAAAACTGGTTTATTTTTTCTATCTATCCTGTAATAAATAAATTTACAAATTATCAGGTATCTAGTTTTAAGGTAGGTATACAAATGTATATTTATTGTTTGTAGGGATTGCTATCACATTTTCACCCGCAGCAGGACGAACGAAATCTAAAACTGGTTTACTTTTTATATGTATCTTGTAAGAAATAAATGTACAAAATTTCAGCTTTTTAGTTTTGGAAAGTATAACAATCGGCATGGATTTGATCAGCTTTACGAATTTAAATACTTCCTTAAAATTAACAAATTCCAAATTTCAGACCTCTAGCTTTGAGGAAAGAATACCAATTAATATTTATGGTTTTAGGAGTTGTTTCAACCCTTAAACTCAAAATATTTCAAAATCCTTTCTTAGTGCGCCTCTAGCACCTTTGAGCAATACAATTTGTGTACCAAATTCCACGTTCCTAGGCCGTATGGTTTTTGAGATATAAAACAAACAATATTTATGGTCTCAGGGGTTGTTTCAACCCTTACACGCGAAATATTTTAAAATTCTTTCTTAGTGCACCTCTAGCAATGAAATTTGCGTACCAAATTCCACGTTCCTAGGCCGAATGGTTTTTGAGATATAAAACAAACAATATTTATTGTTTTAGGGCTTGTTTCAACCCTTAAACGCTAAATATTTAAAAAGTCTTTCTTAGTGCAAATCTAAGGCCTATGAGCAATATGTGTAGCAAATTCCACGTTCCTAGGCCATATGGTTTTTGAGATATAAAACAAACAATACTTAGGGTTTCATGGGTTGTTTAAACCCTTAAACGCGAAATATTTTAAAATCCCTTTTTAGTGCGCCTCTAGCACCTATGAGTAATGAAATTTGTACTAAATTCCACGTTCCTAGGCCGTATAGTTTTTGAGATATAAAACAAACAATATTTATGGTTTTAGGGCTTGTTTCAACCCTTAAATGCTAAATGTTTAAAAAGTACTTCTTAGTGCAAATCTAAGGCCTGTGAGCAATATGTGTAGCAAATTCCACGTTCCTAGGCCATATATGGTTTTTGAGATATAAAACAAACAATACTTAGGGTTTCAGGGGTTGTTTCAACCCTTAAACGCGAAATATTTTAAAATCCTTTCTTAGCGCGCCTCTAGAGTCTATGAGCAATATATGTACCAAATTTCACATTCCTAGAAGGTATGGTTTTTGAGATACTGTGATGAGTGAGTCAGTCAGTGGTATTTCAGCTTTATATATATAGATATCAGTTTTTATAGATCCCTGTTATTACTCTTGATTTTCTACGTGTACAGACTAGATATTTATCGGAGTAAAAAAGATGTCATACCTGCTTCAGTCAGTCACAAATATTTTTTCTCTCTTTATATTACCACTTTTATATGCGTTATAAATTTTCTTTTAAGTGCTTTTAATATACCAACTACAGAACTAAAGAGATGTTAAAATACAAAATTTCCGACCAAGCCATACTGTTGATGATTTTATTTTAAATTACATTAAACAAGTCATTTAATATTTCTAATTTTACA
Source organism: Philaenus spumarius (assembly GCA_018207615.1). Taxonomy (NCBI): domain Eukaryota; kingdom Metazoa; phylum Arthropoda; class Insecta; order Hemiptera; family Aphrophoridae; genus Philaenus; species Philaenus spumarius. Next base: position 7,905 of record JAGFPH010002040.1, read on the forward strand.
AATCAGTCTTAAGATTTTTGTATTTAAAGTCGTATGAACTATGTTTTGTGAAATAAGGAAGAAATGAAAAATAATGTCATAATACATTTTAAGACTTTGTTATTTTCACCTATATAACATTACCGCAACTGTGAGTTTTAAAATATTGTATAACGCATTACGTGGCCCCAACATTTATGTCCGTATTCACGGGCACTCCTAACGGGGACATATCTATACTTATTCTACCTACTCTGAATCATTTCAGTTTTACATAAAACCTGTTAAGTTCCAATTACACACAGAGGAGTTTTCACATAAATTGGATAGTTAAAATATATACAATATGGAGTTTTAATTTAGTATTCATACAGAATATGACTTGTTTTATATACTGGTTGATCACGTTAGCTTAAACACTATTGGTTAACAAACACTATTGGTTTCTCTAATGATGTCTCGTATATATACCCTTTAACAAACTTTAAACAGCGGAAATTAACAACATTTTCTTACAATTTAAATGTGATTACACAGAACAATTTATAATGCAAGTTTTAACCTCACATAACTGATTATTCTTTAGGTTTAATTTTTTATCACTTGTGGGGTATTGTTTACTGTGCTCATACAATTGTATTCGGTTTGATTGTTCAAAGGTAAATCAAGGTACAGTGTTGTAAACAAAACAACAAACAAACAGTAATTTTGTTTCTATTCAATTTAAACCATGCATAGCCTTCCTTCACACGCGGTGGACTTGAAGCAAATCAATAGGATTTCGCAGTTTGCCCATTAATCAGTGTCCAAGAACCTATTTAACAGAAACCTAATTTTGGACACTGACAAATTACTAAACTACGTTTTAAACAAGTAATCATCTGTTCGGATTTTATAATTAGTTTAGGGGGGTAAAAAACTCGATTTATTGGATATTGAATTATTTGGCAAGAACCTAAAAAAGTAATATATGTATGTAGGTAAATATAGTGAAGAAGAACTTATTATAATATTGTATTTTCAACAATTTAGCATTTGTGAATCCATCCAAGTTCTCTGAAATTCTTTGAGTTTAACTTAACGTTAAGCACTGAATTTAAGCAGATAAAACATTGTGTATATTACTACTCTGTATTGTACTATAAAAATGAATGAAAGATTACAGCTTTTACAATTTTAATATTTGAGTTTAATGATTTAACATGGAAAGTTGTAACATAAAAATCAGGACTAGTAAATCATTAAACAATATAAATCAATAAAATTACAGTAAACAACATAAAGAAATAGTAAAACAACTGCAATATTGTGTAGAACGTTATATTACAACAGAATTAAAAACAATATTGGTGTTGCCTGAAGTACATAATAGTACATAATACCTTCGTACATAAATATGTACTGACTATTGTATGTCATATATTTATGATTAAATATATTTTTATCAAGTTTTAAAATAAATTTTTTTTAAACCTTTACAGGCTTGAATGATTTCCTTTATTTTCTATGAATGGAATGGAAGATTTCTATTAAAATGCGTGAAATAAATTTCAAGTTTTTAAATATGATAATACTATAATCATAATATTTTTTATGTAAATAATAACTATTTTAAACTGTTTTGGTTCCCTTTATTTATTGCAAATTACAAAAATTAATAAATATGACAGAAGACAATAGTTGACAAAAGTTCAACTTTTAAGAATGGTTGAATAATCAATTAATTATTGTATAGCCTCATTCCATAGTACAGATCCCAACCTTTAAGTGAAGATGATTTATTTTTAAACTACCATTTGGAAGTGCATTAGGTTTATTGTAAAAGTAAGAAACATGACAAATGATTATTTCTTATAATGAGGAAGGAATCTCGAAAATGTAGTCTGGAAAAGTATTAATGAATACCTAAAACATTTTAGAGTAAATTTGTCGTTGTATTTTATTATTTAAATTAATGTGAATTTAGCTGTGATAAAAAAAATCAATGTATTTTCAAAAGATTAATATTTTTTTATATTATTTATTGATTATTAGAATTTTAAGCGCCACTTATACATGGTGATTCAGTAAAGCGTAGCAGGCTATAAAGATTCAGATTCTACATGCAAAAATAAGTCAAAAATGTAGTATAACATTTTTTCGATTTAGTTTAGCCGTAATCCGCCTTTTTTTTACAAAAACCCACTGTAACTCTGGAAATAGATGAGATATCAAGTTCAAATTTGGAATAAGCATTTTATATGTTACGATTAACAAGTGTACCAAACACAAAGAATTTATTTTTTTAATTTAAAAAATGGCGGCCGTTACAAATTTTTAACATGGAATATCTTGAAAACCGTTAACTTTACAAAAAATTTACAAGAAACAAAATATTTTTATTTTTTAACGAGAGACACAATGCTCTTTTTGTAGTTTCAGTAGGTCAAACGATAACCGAGCTATTGACAAAAAACTAAAAACATAATTTCTTGGTAATTGTCTACAACAACCAAAATTAGTCTAAAATCATCATTTATTTAAAATTTAAAATATTTTTTAGTTATTTTTGTAGCGGGCTATGCAGATTCAGATTCTAAATGTAAAAATAAATCGGAAATGTAGTATAACATTTTTTCGATTTCGGCTTAGTTTAGCCGTAATCCAACATTTTGTATTTTTTTTTTTTTAATAATTAATAACTCAAAAGCCCTTGGAGTTATTTTTATGAAACTTGGTATACACTTTAACTCTATAGTTATAAACATTTTCCAAAAATAGCTTTAATCAGACTCATCAAATTTCAAAATGGCTGCATTTAAAAATTTTAAATCAAATTCCACGAAAACCAGCTACTAAAACAAAATTTTAATAGACACTAAATTTGAAGCCCTTTTCATTTCAAATCGAATAACACTTTAATTGCAAAAATTGGTTAATAAATATCAATATGGCGGCCATTTAACAATTTCAAAGAAAAATTCCATTAAAACTAGGGACTAGAAAAACTCCAAATTGTTCAGTTTTATTTATGTTTCATTACAAATTGAAAGACACTATAATTAATGATTTAAGTATGTACAGTTTAACAGCAATTTAAAAAAGAGCTTCGACAGAAAGGAAAAGGGCTTTAAATTTAGTGTCTAGTAAAATTTTGTTTTAGTAGCTGGTTTTCATGAAATTTGATTTAAAATTTGTTAAATGGCAGCCATTTTGAAATTTGATGAGTCTGATCAAAGATATTTTTGGAAAATGTTTATAGCTATAGAGTTAAATTGGATACCAAGTTTCATAAAAATATCTCTAAGGGCTTTAGAGTTATTGATTATATAAAAAAAAAAATACAAAATGGCAGATTACGGCTAAACTAAGCCAAAATCAAAAAAATGTTATACTACATTTTCGATTTATTTTTGCATGTAGAATCGGAATCTGTATAGCCCGCTACAAAAATAACTAAACAAATTTTTAAATTAAACAATTTATTTCAGGCTAATTTTGGTTGTTGTAGACAATTACAAAGATATTATGTTTTTAGGTTTTTGTAGATAACTCGGTTATCCTTTGACCTACTGAAACTACAAAAAAGCATTGTGTCTGTCGTTAAAAATTAAAAATGTTTTGTCTCTTGTAATTTTTTTGTTAAGTTAACGATTTTCAAGATATTCCACGTTAAAAATTTGTAACGGCCGCCATTTTGAAAATTATAAAAATAAATTCTTTGTGTTTGGTACACTTGTTAATCGTAACATATAAAATGCTTATTCCAAATTTGAACTTTATATCTTATCTATTTCCAGAGTTACAGTGAGTTTTTGTAAAAAAAACTAAATGGCGGATTACGGCTAAACTAAGACGAAATCGAAAAAATGTTATACTACTTTTTCGACTTATTTTTACATGTAGAATCTGAGTCTGCATAGCCCGCTACGCTTTACTGAATCACCCTGTATAAGTAATGTAAAAAAGGTAATGTAAACATAAGTTGAAGCATACATTTTAATCAACATTTTAACTTACAACAATTTATAACTCATTGTACATGCATATCTAACATGAATATATATTTATTCCAATGTTGAGCAACCGTATTGATATTACATTTACATATTTTATACCCTTTTCTCGTGCCTTATAATACAGTCCTTGATTAATTCATCAACGAGCATAATCACACCATCTTGGAATTGTTATTGTACGTACACATGGTACTATTTTTAATTCGCTGTATAAAAGATGTTACAATTACGTCATATATCAACAAATTAAATATAACAGAATGTGTAAATATCCCCAGAATTTGTAGAAACAGGTATGATATAGTGTAATAATAAAAATCTTTATTACTATTTTGACGATTGTAGTTCTTAACCTTAAGTTTCCAGTTTTGTACGAAGTTCGACCTAGAATAACTATGGAATTGATCCTTACAATCTGTGCTGAGGTTAATGTTCTGTATTTGTTAAACGTGGCAACATATTTAAAATAAATTTTACATGATGAAAGGAAATTAAGAAATTTTAAAAGCTCTTAATTAAAGAAATTCTTAAAACAAACAAACAAATAAATAAATATAAATTTGCACATTCTGCTACAGGATGTAATAACGAATGTTAATAAATCTAGGGTGTAAATCAAATTTTGGTTTGACCACTCAGGTTTAATTTTTATTGTAACTTAAAGTCCTCTCTTTGTGACCTTAGAAGTAAATAAAATCCACCATCAATAGTCAGGTACAAATTTTCTAAAATATATTATGTAAAACTACACAGTTCTTTCTGCAATGTATTTAATGCTACGAATTCATAACTAAATATGCATGTTGTGGGTTGGGGCTGTATTTTTTGAGTGAGTACTGCTTTGTAAATTATAATAAATACTACAGATATTTTGTGTACTTAAAACATACTGAACACTATTAAATACTAAGAGAAATGGCAGGTCCTCATGCATATGGACTTGGAGTATCGTTCGATTTGAATTTAAATAGGCGTCTTGCCAAATTTAGAGTGTCATGAATACTACGTTTTTACCAAGGTTATATTTTAAAATCAGTTTTTAAATACTTCTCACGTACTATTAACGTATGCAATAATAGTGTTAAAAAATGAATAATTCCAGCTGTCATACAAATATTGGATATATTGGTATTATATAATCTACAAACAAATAAATAAATAGCCACTGATTTACATAACTGATTTCGTTTGTCATCGCTTGCTAAAATAAACAAGTCAGAGTATTAGGTGTCCAGAAAGTTAACTCTTATTTCAATATTTTAGTTTAAAATCTAGTCTTATATTAAAAATCAAAAATAGTCCAACTCGTAATACACTCACTTTATTAAATTAAAATAACAAATTAAATTGTTGTTTTATGAGCCCATTACTATATTGAAACCATGGAATATTTGTTGAAAATTGTTATTTATATTGTATAATCAAAAAGTTAATAAGAAATAGCAAAGAGATTTTTTAATGCTGCTTTATTTTGACAAAACGATTCATAGATTTATGTCTAACACTAGTCATAAAAACGTTTTTGTTGATCTTCTTGTTGATATTTAGAATGTGTCCAGTTTATTTTTATGACTAATACTAATATAAGTGCGTTTAGTGATCACACGCTTTTCAAGAAAATTTTATTAGTTTCAGTAATATTTGAGGAACATTAACAGATTAAAACTCTCCAAATGAAAAACCATTCCCTTGAAATTAAAACACAATACAATTTCCAAATTATACCTCCTTATGGTAATAAATTTATCTACCACTTTATTAAACTGAGAAACTTTAGTGTAGATATTCAACCCAAAATATACGTTGAGGATTAAGAAAAGTAGTAGGTCTATGTTCCAAACAATCATTGGAACAATAATAATGTATTTAAAATACTACACTATATCTACTTCTGTTTCTGTCTTATTACTAAAGTAATAAAAAGATAAAAATGGTAACCAAAAACGTTTTAATGTATCTGAAGCAAATTGAACTTTCTTAAAGAATTATGAAAATTATAATTCTTTAATAATATTTCAGACTTTTAATCTAATAAATCAAAAGCAAATCGTGATAATAATTTAAAACAAAATGTTTAAAACGATTTGAAAAATAGAGCAAACGTGGTTTGTACAAGTAAAAAGATGCAAATGCACTTTGTAATGGAATGAACATAGACTGAAAGTAATTTAATGTAGAAAAGAAATGTCGTTAAATCCTTCGCTCTTGAATCGAATAACTGTTGGGTAGAGAACATTCATTGTCCTTACTCACGAATCTATCACGTGATTGGCTTCAATACGATGTCAATTACGTTTAACCAACATTACAAATGTACGTTTCCCTTATAGTGATTTAGAGAAACGTCTATTTATCTTATACTAGCTGACCCGTACGGCGTTGCCCGTGGTGGTTGGTATTTTCAGTCTTTTTAACGTAATTGTATTCTTTTTAAGTGTTCAGTCAGTGAGTGGTATTTGGTTTTATATATATAGATCTTAAATAGTAAAAGCACTATTGTCATAATAATAAAAGATCTGAAATTATCATTTTAGTAACTTTAATCCCCCCAAACCCCTCCTAAAATTTCAAAATTGTTCATACTCTTTCTTAGTAAGAACCTATGACCATAGAGGAAGCTACATACCAAATTTCATTCCAATCCGTTCGGTAGTTTTAAAGAAATCGTGATTTAATAAATATGATTCCCCCCCCCCCCTAAAATTTCGAATTTTTTGAAACCCTTTCTTAGCGAGCGCCTATGGCCCTAGAGGAAGCTACATACCAAATTTCATTCCAATCTGTTCGGTAATTTTGCAGAAATCGTGATTTTGTAATTTTTACCCCCCAAACACCCCTAAATTTATTTTTTTTAAAAACCCTCCCTTCTTATTGAGCACCTATGGCCCTAGAGGAAGCTACATACCTAATTTCATTCCAATCCGTTCGGTAGTTTTGAAGAAATCGTGATTTAATAAATTTGATCCCCCCAAACCCCCCTAAAATTTCGAATTTTTTAAAACCCTTTCTTATTGAGCACCTATGGCCCTAGAGGAAGCTACGTACCAAATTTCATTTCAATCCGTTCGGTAGTTTTTGAGAAATCGTGATGAGTGAGTCAGTGGTATTTCGCTTTTATATAATATAGATTATAAAACTACTAATTTGTTCCAATAAAGTATCGTGCGTTAGGATTTAGCTTAATAATTTGTAGAATTTTCAATTCTATTATAGACTCTTTTGTATATGGTCTTCAGATACTTGGGTTCAATGCTTTTGGAATTTTACTTATTTGGAAACTATTGCTATGCAAGTTACACGGTATTTTAAAATAATATATGTCAGTCTTTATATTAAAAAATACGTCATATCATGTAGTATTCTAGAACTGAGAAGGATACATAATGTAACGAAATATTATTCTATCGTGGAAAAAAATACAAAAATAAAATGGAACACATGACCACCATATGAAGTAAACATTACTTGTGTTTGTGTTTGGGGTGATATTTATCCGAAACAAGAAGTTTTTGTTTTTTTTATTATTTAAAACAGGAATTTGATTTTATATTATACTTTTATTATACTATTATTAATGGTACCTAAAATGACTTTGTTTACTTAATAGTTTGGTTAATGTGGTTGCCAGAAAATTTCCAAATATCAAGTAAGAAATATTTAGCCGTTTATATTATTATGGTTTTCTGGTGTATTGTCTTTGCCTCGTTACGATCATACAAATACTACCAAAACTTCACGTATATTGGCTTCTCTAAAAACATAATATTATGTATTAAATTAATTTATGAACAAATAAGTAAAAATTGTTTTAAACACTGAAAATTGCAAAATAAAATTCCACTTCTAATGCATGCGTTTTTAACGTTTAAGCATCGATCGCTGTAAATATACACGGAGTTTACACACACTTAAATTCGGTAAGTAATAAAGCACATTACATTTTATTTAACATCTAATTTGTTAGAGGTTAATGCTTTTTTGAGAAATACATCGATAATCAGTTTTTGTATGAATTTCCAAACTTTATATTAGCCAGCGTGTAGTTAACTTAACGTTTTAAAGATATGTTTAAATTACTCCCATACATTATGTTTAATTACGTTAACATATGCTAAGTTACTTTCTGTAAATCACGGTAATGGATGTTAAAATACTATCTGTGCAAGAAATTGAAGGAGGTAATATGTCACCACTCTATTCATACGGATGAACAAGATTTGATTAGAGTATTGAAATATTACTTATTAAATGTTATACTAATAGTAATTTCAGTTTATTAATTTCTGAATTAATGAAAAATATGTAGTAAAAATATAAATAACAAAACATATTTTGAAGTAGTAAAAAATTATTTAAATTTGATCAAAAATGTTATTACTGTTTTTATTAATAGTTTTAATTAAAGTGGATAAAATAGGTAACAATAAGTTGTACATTAAAAAATGTGTGTTATGTGTGCAATACTTGCACTTAAATATAAACAAATATTCTAACCATGTAATATATTCTACATTTTTAGAACTTATAATTTATAAGTGAATATCATTGATTTATAATTACGAACTTTTTCTTTTTAATCGTCTAAATTCCTAATCTATTTACTTAAATAACGTGATATAATAATTACAGAGTGAATACAAATTATAATTTATAAAACTTTAATGTCAAGTATAAATAATGTATGTGGGCGCGTTGAGATCAATACTAACAAGAAATGAAATGGGTGGGAGTGTGCTACTAGAGGTTAATAGGGATTGAGGGTTAACCTTTCATTAAAACAAAACCAAAAGAAAACATAATGTAAAACTGATTTACTTTTACATTAAAGCGGCAACAGCTTCGAGCTGTTATTTTAAAATAACTTGTTTGTTAATCATAAATATATACAGAGTGTAACATTAGCAGTGACACACCACGGCAAAATTGAAATGGGTTGCTATATCAATGAAATACGTCCATCATACATATTATAACATTTTTTCTGGAGGGTTACAAATGTTGCCCTCCTTTTTAAAGGCTGGGGGTGGGGTAAAGGGGCAATTTTATTAAAAAAATGTCAACACCCGTCTTGTGACATATCATTGGAAAGCTCTTTAAAAACCACGAAGGTCTGTGGTAAGAAGGTACAAATTGTTGATAATTAATTAGACAAAATGCCAAAACCCCGTGCCCTCCTACCAACCATATTAAACCTGTGTAATTGGTACATATATTATTGTACATCAAATTAAATCCATTTAAAAGCCCAGAATTTCTGCGATAAGAAAATAAAAATAGGTTAATTCGGCGTATTTTATTATTTTGTTTTGGTTTGCTCTAGTTATATATTTGGAAAAAAAATATTTCGTAAATTTTATTTATCAATTGAAATCTAAATATTTTACCTTTATAGTTAACATATAATTTGAGGAAATAAGTTACAAGAAATATTATAAACAAATAGGATACTAAATAAAACAAAATAGTTCGAGTCCTCTAACTCATGTAGAACATCACAGGGTGATTCTATCATAATTTTTGCCAGTATCGCTCAATCCTTTGATCACTGATTTAAACGCCACAGAACAAGGCCTCATCAGAAATAATAAACGATTTCCAGATTCGCCATGACAAATATTTCAAAAACATTCTTTACGTATATTAATAAAACTGGCATGACAACAAGCAGAACCAAACACCAGAGCTAATAATAAAATTAAAAAAAACAACACTATTGTAGAATGTTTACACTATTTACACCACTTCAGAGAAATATCAATGGAAAATGCAAAACAAAACAATCATTGAGAGATTTATTTTGTATCAGTGGTACATTGAAATGTCTCTCTTGGCGATTTGGCAGAGAAATTGAAACGTTGAACATTTTTGTAAAAATGTTTTCAAAACAATAATCTGCATGTGGTAACAAAGAAAAGAGTTGCAGGGTTTTAACATTAGATTTATCCTTTTACTCCGTTATATTAATATTTACCTTTGACAATTTGAAACAATGCAATAAAATGTGTAGAATGTTGTATACATATATTGACTGCATTCATGTTTTTTGTTAGTTGGTACCGAGGAAAGCGGGACACTAGCGCGCAGCGGCATCACCACGGTTTTTGTCAGTCTGTCACACATTTTTCAATTTGGCGTAGTAAGTCATTATCAAAACACATTCCTCAATTACAATAAAGAATCTATGGTTTTTGGGGATAAACTATAGGGAAAACAACAATGTATTTTAAGCACATTGAGTGATCCATCAAATTGAAGTCAATGAACCGATTTCATAGTTATATTTAATATATTTTTTTAAATTTTCTGTAAATTATATATATGTATATATATAGTATTGTAATAGTATTAAATATATATAGTAAACTTAAAATACAAATTGTTAAAAAAGGGGTAGTAAACGTTAAATAAAATATGTATGGGGGTCGGGGGAGTTACATTTTATTTTGAGAATGGGTACTGCTTTGTAAATTATATAAATAGTAAATAATATAATTATAATTAATAATATAATTATATAAGAGTAAATACTATCAATATATTTTGTACTTATAATAAAATGAACTCTATTAAAAACCATTGTAGATATTAATATAGGACCCAGTTTATACAGTTCTACTACCCAAAAAACGAGAGACATTACGTTTCAGAACCTAAATTCTAAACATTTTATGGATGTATTAATAAAAGTTGTTAGTATTGGAATTTCTGTAATGCCTCTACGACGCCGTTCCACATCACGGATCTTTTAAGTATCATTGTTGTCTAAGATAGCTTTCTTCTTAGTTATTCGTTATTTTACCAGTAATATTAAATTAGTCATGATAGGACACTTTAGGCACTTAATATGATAATAGTTTAAATCAATAAAATTTTATGTATTATTAATTTCGTAATTTTTGAACATTTACCTTTTTAATTCCTGTAATAAAAAAAATATGAAAAATTAAGCCCTTTATTGTGATGTAAATAAAATTAATCAACATAAAAAATAAGAAAAACAAATATGATTACAACTAAAATTGCAGCCATGTACCTTGTTAATATAAATTGATAGTTAAACCAAATCTTTTAAATCAAAGGTGACATCATTTCATATTTATGTTATAAAATTGTTCGCTGTTGAACAATTTTTTTCAATCACATTTGTAGTTGGTTTGGTGCTTTATTTTAATATCAATTCCTATATCTCAATATTACTACACTTGTATTTACATTTGTGAATGTTTGGTAGTCCACATATTTATCGCCGCAACATTTTTGTCTGACTATTTAATCATTCTGTCGCAGATCATTCTTTTCCCTTAATTAATTGTTCAACGTTTGCATTTCAATTTTATTTAGGTGGTTTTAGTATTTCCACTATCATATTTAAAATTGCATTAGTCCTAAACATAATATTTTTAATTTAAATAATTCCAGATAAAGTAATTTGAAATATGACACGTTTCGTTAAATAATTAAAAAAACTACATTTATAATGTCATCTTAAATGTTAAAATTCAGTATTTATTTTTGCTTAAAGTTTTCTAAAGTAGGTCTTTCATTTACCCTTCCTGCAACTGCGTGTTACAACGTCTAACAATGTATTTCCTGGCATCCCATTCATTTTGTCTATAACTCTAGGTGTACATAGTGGGGGCATATCCAATATTTTTAGGTTTACAAGTCATTTTGTATCGTTCATTTCTTAAATTACCATTTATTAGATTCCAATACAGTTTTAGAGGGAAATTCAACTTAATAATGGAATTGACAAATTCAGTATTACGTTTTTATTTATTGTCAGTTATAAATCTTTCAACAAACTTAAAATGGGGGAGATCGATTCCATTTATGTGAAGGATGATTCCTATTATAGAAGTCAGTATTATCAATAAATATTAAGTTAACTTACTAATTAAAAAAGAACTAAATAATTTTAAATCGAATTTATACCCATGTGTAAATACTGCAATGTTTAAAAACGATCTAAATTCAGTTAATATTAAGATATTGTTTAAAGTTTGGTAATATAATAAATTCGGTATTAAAAGCACTGAACAATCCAAAGTGAAAAACCCTTACAAATCTAACACTGTACTTGACACCTTTCCAACCCATTTCCTTTCATTTTAATTGGAACACGGATAATGGAATTAGGTTATGTCACTGAATTTTGGCTCTGTGACAATTCAAACATAACTATCACTATCCCATTTTATTCCATTCTATTGGCGTTCTATTGTTAAAAGTTATTTGATATTTTTTTTATAAATAAATGTAGTTTTAAACAGAACATGACTTGTAAATAATTTTTTTTAAACTATTGTTACTAGTGTTTGCTAAATTCAAAAACATTATTCCCGGTTTGCAATTTTCCAACTTTTAAGATAGTGTTAATACTTAGAGAAAGTGTCGTTATAAAAATGTTAGGAATTCAAACGATCTATAATGTTTGTTTTCAAATTCCCAGTATTTGTATAATTATAACAGTTAGTTTTAAAACTTAGTACTTGGAAAATCATAGAACTTTTAAATGTTTTATTTAAGGTTTTTTACGAAATACTAAAACAGATAAAAACCATAATGTGCTTTTTGGTTTGATATAGAATTTTTAAATGGTATAATGAAATCTATATTTATATTTGGACGTCACTTACTTGTAAGTTAATATTGTTTATTCAATTAGCAAAGATGACCTAATATTTAAATGTAAAAGAGGTAGAAAGGAAAGTTTACAAATTTCAAACACGAGAAAGTTAAATAAAACTGGATTAATTTCTTACCTGAGCAATCCAAGTTTTTCTGCAGGGGTTATAGGCTGTTTCACTTTATTACATGACTGTCCTGTTAAACCGCTTTCAATGTACGATAAAATGTAATTAAACTGGCTTGTGTTCAAACGGAAAAACTTTCTAAACATTGATTCATCACTTAGAAGATGTCTCTGAATTAGAATATTTTGAAATCCTTCTTCTCGCCTTACTTGGTACAATAGATTAGGCTCGGCTATTTGAAGATGGGCCAGTAATAACAAGTCTTCTTCCTCCTCTTCTTCAAGTAGAAGATACGCAGCCAAAAATGATCTATCTGCCATGACGTTCTAAATGTAACTGTACTAGTCGCGCCATAAGAATTTAATAAAGCGACTCGGATCGTACGGCTCTGATCGCGCGGTTGGAGCCGCGCGGCTGTAGTCGTTACAGTCGTAGCATAGGAATCCTACATTTACAGCATTATGTACGCTTTACGATGTAGGAAAAGAAATCTGTAAAAATAGTAGAGTTGTCATGTAAGCTATTTAGGTACTTTTAACTGAATAGCTTTTAACTTAAAACAAAAACTAATTAATTTAATTAATTAATTATGACTTAAAGCAGATTTTTAAAATGTCCTCTATCTTCATAAATACATGCGTGCGTACATAAATACATCTTCTTACACAATACACAGTGGTTGCGTTAGCGAGTTTTTAACAGTAATTTAAGTAGGTGTTTTGTATAAAATAAAGTATTTATGAAAATGCAACAGCTTTTTAAAATTTTATTGTAAAACATATTGCACTTTGAGTTAAATTTTATTGTTTTGAAATTGAAAATAAGCCTCTTTAATAATTGTTGAAATAAAAGTTTCTGAAACTTTCAGCGCTCCTAGCGGCTAAACGGTTAAGTTTATCAAAAAATCACAAAGAATAAAAAAGTCTTAAAATTGCATGTAAAATCCAAATCCGTCATAAACAACAGGGGTTTCCATAAGAAATTCAAAAGTCGGCCACCATATTGGAAAATGGCAGCATATTTTCGAAATTTCAAATTCATATTTTTAATGGCTACTAAAAAGTAGGTGAAGTCCCCCATTTAAAGTTTCCTTTAAATCTTGTCGTTTCTGATTTACCAATGGTGGCACACTTAAAATAGTCACCCTGTATAATACAGGGTGTTTCCAAATAAACACTACAAACTTCAGGGAATTCTTCATAGAGTCAAAAGAAACATAAATCATCATATAACCGGGGGTCTATCTCGTTTCGTTTAACGCCTGTCTGTCTGTATGTGTTTTTTATTAAATAATTTATATCTTTTACACCTGATAAGGTATCAAGTTCAAACTCGGTACCTGTAATAAAACTAATAAGAACTATTTGCAGACACAATTTTAACTTTCTACTTCATACCATTTAAAAATGGCGGCTATTTGAAAATTTAA
>JAGFPH010002040.1:22166-48037 GCA_018207615.1 Philaenus spumarius
CAGCTTGTTACTTTTATTGAGAACGTTGTTATATTTTGTTATAAAGACTACCGAAACGTTATCCATAACAAAGACATACCGTAGCCTATGTCATAACTGAGACATAGCCTATGTCATAACTGAGACATAGCCTATGTCATAACTGAGACATAGCCTTTTAAGTTTGGTTTTAAACCTATGTATGCTGATTATTAAATTTCTGTAAAATAATACTAAGAAGCATTATTCGATCAATTTTTAAAACTATGTTAGTTCAATAATAGTTGAGTAAAATATTATTTTGTTAACACTTAAATTGTATTTTATAAGAATTTATGATTTATAAATTCACTCAAACAATAGGGCAAAGATAAGTTATTCTAATTTTTAAAAGTTAAATAAACTTTTAAAATAACAAAAATGTTTCTTTCAGGTATAGAAAATATCTTTAAAGTACATTGTAAACCGAATTTCATTCATTGATATTGTTCAATGAAAACCCATTTCTCACTGAAAACTGATATTACTTTATAATTTAATTGAGTAAATGTTTTTAAAAAACTTTCTGAAAAAACTTGTACTTCCTTGACAAACAAACCCATGACAATTATTTATCATTTTTACTAAATAAAAATACTTTTTGAACTAATTCCCTGGAAATACACTTTCAAATCTCACTTAGTACTTTTTGATGAAGTTTTCACTTGTAAAATCTAATCTTTAATTAAATAAAACTTATTTTACCTACTTTTTATTAATTAACATATGTTACTATTTACAATAATATTACCTTCTAAGAGTGTTTACACATGCTACACTCTTCTGCTTCTTACTATTATCATTTTACCTAGCAAATATACGAGGCTGTTCCGAAGAAAATGAGGATTTTTAAGTACACCATCATCTCAGAACGTTATAATAGGAAGGTTTTATATCCCATAGTTCTTCTTTTATTCCTTGTAAGGTCAGCACTAAGTAATGATGTAGGAGTTATATTTTCCCTATATCTCCTAGACGAGACATTCCTTTAAAGTTTAATACGAATTTCTGTTGTAAAAGTACGTGGTTTTGGGATGTTACCACTGTTTTTTGCAATAACAAAAGATTTAATTCTACGCCTTTTTAAAAACGGAAACAGATTTTAAACAAAAATGTAAAAGCTAAAATCGAGAATAATATTAAAAACAGGACTGCAATCTCCTTATTTATATAGAATAAATGTGTGCATCAAGATGTAATTGCTTTTGTCGAGTTCGATATGAAAGTTTTTGAAAGTAAAGCCCTTAGTTTATAGATTTGTCAATCTTTACTTTTTTCAATGAACAAAAATCTCATGCTGGCTGCTGGCATGTTACAATCAGCTGGTTAACTTAATTTTATTTAGCATAGCAACCAGTTGTGTCCAGTAGTTTCTGAAACTTCTGATTAAGTTTATCAACTGTACTCAGATATCAACTTGAATTCTTTATCTTCTTTTGGTTGTTAATTTTAAGGAAAATGTATTCGTCCTGTGCTGAATGACAGTTTTAATAATGCCATTTATGTTTTCAAAATCACATGGTCTCTTTTTCTGGTTGATAGGAGATTTTTTAGTCAAAACACGGTCTTCCTTATAAGATGAAATATAACAGTACAATATATTTCCAACAGCCACAAATTTCATCGAACTTCTTAACCCGCCTTTAAATTGAAAATTTGTCAGAGATAAAACTTTGATTATCATTTACATGCAGATTGTTTCTTTTGGTCATATACCACTTATATCTTAGCCACTTTTATTTTCATTTACTTGCTAGAGATCCTCCATATTTTACATAGGTGATTATAAAGTAATAACAATTATTGTGATAAGCTACACAATAACAATGAAAATGGAACAAATGATTGCAATTTATATTCTAACGTTTTAATACGAAGGTGTTATAGTTTAAATATTGTAGCTCGTGCTTTACTGAAGATGGCGACTTTGTCGTTGAAATGCGTTTGAGTTAATAAACGTATTAGTTGTGACGTTCTGTGTTCGAATTGTATTCTACCAATATATCTTTCTCACAAGTCAAGCTCAGTATTTATTTACAACCCAATACTGTTAGAGTTATTTAAAACATTCTACTACGCCTGATAATTTAGAATTTAATAGTATACATTCCAATATGAATTAGTATAGTTCTAATTAATTTATTATAATAAAAATATTTGACATTTATATGGTTTCAAAAATGTTTAAGCCTTTCATTAACTTTCTTTTTTTTATTCTTTGAACTATAAGTAAAGGTCGCAGATATTTGATGACATAAAAGTTCAAATGCATAATCATGTTTGCCATACAATTATTAATACTTACCCTGTTTTAAGAAAGGAACACGTAGAAAGATGTTATCACATTACTTTGCAACTGTTGTTGTTGGTAAAGCAGGAGGTTTTTACAGCAGAGGTAACTTAAAATTTAAAATCACTGAGATGCAAACCGTCTGACAAGAATCAAAGATTTGTTTGCTGTAATTATTTTTATTTTGAGTCGTGTCAAATTCGTATGTTGTTTGGAAAATACAAAACTCTTATGTTTTGAAGATTCAGCAAGACTTCTGAATGAAATAATGTATTTTAAATTAATATTTATTCTCTCACTTGAGACAAAATGTATTCATACAACACACTAGAGTATAAGTCATTTTTATTTCTATGAAACATATTACAGTACAGTTGTTATGAATTTAGAAGAGTTTAAAGCTTTTTTATTGTTAAATCCAATAAAGCTCTAAACCATCAACTCTGTCAACGTGTAAACTTTAATAAGTTTTGCACTGTTTCGAGAGTAATTGCTTTTTGTCCCTGCTATTAGTTTTGGCTCTCCAGTTACAAACTTGTAGGTGTTTAATGAATATTTATGTGAAACTGACATTAAAACTGCTTCGTAGTATTTTTCTTGGTCTGCAGCAAGTATGTGTTTAGTATGAAAAATAACGAAGACACTTTCAATCCATACCAACATAGCATTTCAACATACTTAATAATTTTCCTTTTTTCTATACCTGACTGTAGCAAAAATACTTATGTAAACGATAAACCTGTAGGAGTAAAGTAAACCACTTTGATTTATAATAAAGGCAGGTTGTATTAAAAAATAATTATAAAAAGCAATAACTCTTCTGAAATTTATTTACATATACATATAATTGATGTAGCCGGTTTTAATAAAAACCTAACTGTACATACTATTAGGGGTAGCTAACATGTAACTTATTCCTGAGATATATGAAATCAAACCATACGAATAGTTTGTACTGACGTATAAATATTTTGTTAAATCTGAAATATTTCAAATTATAATTTTGTTAATCTATGTTGAATAAAGGGTTTAATTCAACAAATAAGTTTTAATTTAACCTTTTTTTAGCCCCCAATTTCACCTCCTAACTTAAGCTACCAAATTTTTACAAAATCATTAATACAATTTTAGTTAAGAACTTGCATGTGAACAATAATGTTCGTATTAAGATTAATTGCATACCTCAAATGCGCAATAATCAGTAATAATTCGAAAACTATTTACCCTAAGCTACAATAATTATAATAATACACTTTAAATTAAATAAGATAATATACACTTCAGAATATATAAGTTTAAACAAAAGTTTCTCTTCTTTGTTTAATAACAAGTATGTTTACAAGTGAAAAATGGCATTACATTATCATTAAATTCCACATGCAAGTCAAAAACCAAATGTAGGCTAACTAGCTGAAATGCAAGTCAACCAAACTTCATTAAATAAATTGCAAAATTAAAGTTTAAACAGTGCCTTACATCATACTAAATGAAAATATATATATATAAGCAAATTGAACAGCAAATGTATACAAGAACAGAACACCTAATACTTCCGTGGGAATTTACATGACAGTCATTTTTATGAAATCGTATCACTTTACCTTGTTCCAAATATTGCCTTGTTATTGTTTTATATACAGATATCTTAGCAAATTATTTTTTCTTATTCTACTTTTCGATTGGAACAGTTTGCACGATATTTTCTTCTGCATTTTTTCTGTTGATTGGACTAAGTTTGTAGTCTATATGTGAATTTATTACGCAGAACCCTGTTGTTGTTGATAGATATAGTTTTGTTAACATTTGATCCGATATACCTTCTAAACCAAGGGTTAAAAAATGCACGTGTTTTATTGATAAAGCCACAACAGTGTTACATAGTTTGAATCATTTGCAAAACTTGTTTATTTTTTGTTTACTATAGACGTAAGTTTCGTGCATTTTCTTCGAATAAAGCAAAAATTTTAAAGCCTAATAAAAGTAATTAAATAATGGTGTTAACATTTTTGTCAGAACTAATATACATATAAATTATGTAGAAATTACTAAGACTGAAATATATATTATATGCTAATTTAATTACTACAATAATAACTACACTTGTAAAAAATACAGTTGTTTCGCTTTATTTTATCTTACAATTGTCTTCTATATTGATAGTAATAGTAAAATGTATGTATTATTCAATAATAGTATCAACTTTGTTGAAATTATTAATTGCATTCGCTCAAAGAATTAAGAAAGCACATTAAAATGTCCACAGTTGAGAAGGAAAGAATAAATTCCTTAATCGGAACGTATTACAAGATGGACAAAATAAGACTTATTTACAAATTTATCATTTTAATAGCTCGTATCCAGCAACAGTAATTTAGTGAAAAAATGAAGGTCGAACCTCAGAAGCTCCAGCATTTTTTTCACGAGAATGAGAAAACATTTGAAATCTTGTAATAATAATACAAGTACGTTTTGTAAAAGTTTTATTTTAGAAAATAAATTTATTAAAATTAAAGGGAACACTTCCTCAGAAATAAAACCAAAATTATATGTTTCGTTTGTATTTTTCTACATGTTTTTAATCCTTTAAGCAAACATAAAATTATGATAGGAAGGAAATATCAGCTTGATTGGACAAATTTATTTACAATTTCTTCAACAAAGCCAACGTTTCGGCAAACATTTTTGCTATCATCAGGGCTAGTAAATTACGTTTAGGAAATCCTGACAAAGATTAAACTCCGTCGAAACTCTCAACTTAAACTCAAAGAATCACCTATATCACTGATTTACTTCCCAGAAGGTAGGCTACCAACCCTAACTTACTAGCCCTAATGATGGCTACTAAGTTTGCCGAAATGTTGGCGTTTTATAAGAAATTTTAAATGAATTTGCCAAAGCAAGCTGATATTTCCTTCCTATCAAATCATCGTGGAGGAAAAAAGCATCAAATTAAAATTATGTTTTATTCCTTTTACTTTCTCCACTCTATACGTAGTATATGGAGAAAGTATTATTTTCGTCCAAATTTTCGAATTTGAATTTTTAATGAAATTATCTGTTTTGGTGCTCCCTGAACCCCCAAAAAATGTTTAGTGGAATTATCTGTGTTGGTGCTCCCTGAACTCAAAAATATTTTTAGTGGAATATTTTGTTTTGGTGCTCCCTGGACCCAAAAAGGTGTTTTTTTGGTGATGTCTGTCCGTGTGTCTGTAAGGATGTGTACAGAGCTGGAGACCATACCAACGGTCCGGTTTTGATGAAATTTGGTATGTAGGTGTAGTTCTGCAATATCTCCAGGTGTTTTTTCATTTTTTCATATTTTGGATTTTTAAGGGGTTTTACCCCCCAAAAGTTGCCAACAAAACGAGAAAATCTAAATTTCTCAAAAACGGCTCTAACGATTTTTATCAAATTTGGCTTATTTGTAGCCCTTAATGTACCCTACCATATGCAAAAAACAGCATCTTTCTAAAAATTCTCGTTTAGGTAATAATAATAATAATAACTTATTTTTTGGGGTTTTTGGCCAAAAAGGGTGTTGTTTTGCAAAATTCTCAAAAACTACCGAACGGATCGAAATAAAATTTGGTATGTAGCTTCCTCTAGGGCCATAGGGGATTACCAAGAAAGGTTTTCAAAAAATTCAAAATTTTAGGGGGTTTGGGGGGGTTCAAATTTACTAAATCACGATTTCTCTAAAACTAATGAACGGATTGGAATAAAATTTGGTATGTAGCTACCTCTAGAGCCATAGGGGCTCAATAAGAATGGTTTTCAAAAAATTCGAAATTTTAGGGGGTTTGGGGGGTTCAAATTTACTAAATCACGATTTCTCTAAAACTACTGAACGGATTGGAATAAAATTTGATATGTAGCTTCCTCTAGGGCCATAGGGGATCACCAAAAAAGGTTTTAAAAAAATTCAAAATTTTAGGGGTGTTTAAGGGGGGTTAATGTTAATAAATCACGATTTCCCTAAAACTACTGAACGGATTTTAATGAAATTTGGTATGTAGCTTCCTTTAGGGCCATAGGGGCTCACTAAGAAAGGTTTTCAAAAAATTCGAAATTTTGGCTGGGTTTGGGGGGGTTCAAAGTTACATAATCACGATTTCTCTCAAACTACTGAACGGATTGGAATGAAATTTGGTATTTATCATCCTGTAGGGCCATAGGGGCTCACTTAGAAAGGTTTTCAAAAATTTCTAAATTTTAGGGAGGTTTAAGGGGGTCAGTGTTACTAAATCACGATTTCCCTAAAACTACAGAACGGATTGGAATGAAATTTGGTACGTAGCTTCCTCTAGGGTCGTATTTGCTGAGAAGAAAGGGTTTAAAAAGATTCGAAATTTTAGCATGGTTTGGGAGGGTCAAAGTTACTAAATCACTATTTCTCTAAAACTACTGAACGGATTGGAATAAAATTTGGTATGTAGCTACCTCTAGGGCCATAGGGGCTCACTAAGAATGGTTTTCAAAAAATTCGAAATGTTAGGGGGTTTGGGGGGTTCAAAGTTACTAAATCACGATTTCTCTCAAACTACTGAACGGATTGGAATGAAATTTGGTATGTAGCATCCTGTAGGGCCATAGAGGCTCACTTAGAAAGGTTTTCAAAAAATTCTAAATTTTAGGGAGGTTTAAGGGGGGTCAATCTTACTAAATCACGATTTCCCTAAAACTACAGAACGGATTGGAATGAAATTTGGTATGTAGCTTCCTCTAGGGCCGTATTTGCTGAGAAGAAAGGGTATAAAAAAAATTCGAAATTTTAGAACTTTTTGGGAGGGTCAAAGTTACTAAATCACGATTTCTCTAAAACTACTGAACGGATTGGAATACAATTTGGTATGTAGCTTCCTCTAGGACCATAGTGGCTCACTTAGAGAGGTTTTCAAAAAATTCGGTTTGGGGGTTCAAAGTTATTAAATCACCGTAGGTACTGATAAGAAACGGTTTCAAAAATTCGAAATCTTAGTTAGGGTTTCGGGGGGGGGGGGGGGGGGGTCAAAGTTACTAAATCACGATTTCTCCAAAACCACCGAACGGATTGGAATGAAATTTGGTATGTAGCTTCCTCTAAGGCCCTAGGTGCTCGCTAAGAAAGGGTTTAAAAAAATCTAAATTTTAGGGGAGGTTTGGGGATTTGTAAGTTACTAAAACTCCCCATAAGAAATACATAGTGTAATTTATATTCATTGATATAATATATTTTTTGTTAATATACATTTAACTTTGATTTTTCTATCCGTGCAAAGCCAGATCGGGCTAGCTAGTATAATAGACTAATATAATATGGATGTGTGTTACATGCATGTAATATTTTCTATGGTAACATTTTCCTACTTTTGCAATTCTAAATAACCATCTCCTATGCTACTCTTAGGAAGGTATAAAGTTTCAACTGGGAGAAAGTATGTGGCAGTTATCTGGTACCGTTTATTGTTATTCCCAAAGATAGGTAAATATATTATTAGAGCAAACTGGAGTTTGTACTGATATAAGTGTGTTCATTAAAGTAGAATACGATCACCTATGTTATTATTGTAGATAAGCTAAACTAATTATGTAAGACGTGCTTGACCTTGAGCCGCGTAAAACTGTATCCGTCGTTTCCGGTACCTCTTGCAATTCCTCATTTTAGATTTCGTCTACATCGTCGAAATCGGCATCGGCTAGGTGCTTTGCAAATATTGTGAAGCACCATGCACATGACTATCACCTTCGGAATATTCTCCATTTTCACTTGACATACATATTTAAGAATCGGGAACCGAAATTTCAATTGTCCAAAATAATGATCAATAATCACTCTCTCTTGTTTTATTACTCGATTGAAGGAAGCCTGTTCTGCGACTTTCGCAATGGGGAAATGTCTCATCAGATAGGGCATTGTACCGAAGACATTGCTCATCCCCCTCCCCCCCCAACAATACGATTACATGACTGTTCCCCACACTGACACTTCCACACAGCCCTTGGACGCGGCTACCTGTTTAATGACTCAGAAATAAACCCGACTGACAGTTCCACACACCCCCCCCCCCCCTAAGGCTATATTCTTCAGCGATCATCGTTACAGCCGCACCAGTGACAATGCACCTTAACATAATACTCCTTTGGAGTGAAGAAAAGCGCTCGGTCTATGTACTTCGTTACTAACACCTAATCTAACCTCCCCATAGTAGCCTTTGAAGTATAAGTATAGCGTAAGAGTAGCCTTGTGGGATGGGGGGGGGGATGTGTGTGGAAATGTCAGCCGAGATTATTTCTGAGTCATTAAACAGGTAGCCACGTCCAAGTGCTGTGGAGAAGTGTCAGTATTTTTTGCAGTGTGTGAAAGTGTCGGAGTGGGGAACTGTCAGGACACCCAACAATACCGTATTCGTCGTCCGCCGCATGATTTTATGAGAGGAGAATTTTTCCAAATTCGACTGTCAAGTACGGAGCCGGGCCACCATTCATGGATATTCATAAAAACGTACGTTTGATCATATATGGTTTGAACATTAATACTACCATAATTTTACATATTCATCAACAAATAGACGCGGCTTTTCAATTTCAACATGCGTGCAGTCGATAGCTCCTATTGCAGTCTGGAAATTGTTTTCTCTACCCGTTTGGCTTTAATAACTTAATTTTAAGTCGACGGAATCTTGATCGACTCATCCGCCTTGTGCACAACAAGACCGAAAGTGGTACCGAAGATTCTGGAGACTATAGGCTGTTTACGTCCTCACCTATACCGCTTTGGATGCCTGGATCTGCCATGTACAGTCAAAACACTTTCTTTTTGTTTACTGGTGAAAACGGACTTCTGGTTTCTAGATTCTCCCCAATGAAGTAGTCGGCTGACCACAACACGTTCATTTCGCTAAACAGAAAAAGGATCAAAAGTCACGTGCAGTACATTTTTTGTACGGTATTTACACCACATCCGCCTTGGAAAATTCGCATTCAATAAAATGATGCGTGCACTCCACAATTTAACACCTTGGCCTTACAAGTTCATATAAACAACAGAAATACAATACATAAGCTTTTCTGGACTAGATGCATATTTTCTGAAGTGAATCCTTCAGTTTTAAAGCAAATGAAATTGTTTATGAATTCCAAAAAGAGAAAACTTTCTTTGGAATAACACCTTTTTGCTCCATGTCAAAATCTTTTCCTTCTTTTTTATTAGTAGAATATGAAGTAAATGCTTTGATTTTACAAGTAAAAAAAATCATCTTTATCAACACGGCCTGTATATGACTTTACTGCAATTTCAATCCACTTTAACACTTACTTGATAAAGTTAATTTACATTTCTTTGATTTCAAGATATAATGTAAAGTAACGATGAAAGCTAATTACGGAATTTCACTTATTTCATTTTTGTATTTATTTATTTTTAAGGAATTTCACTTTTACAATAATAATGCACCCATCACAAACTATAAAACCATGTTTATGGTTAAAGATTTAGCATTGGAAAATCATATTTTCTGCCCCCTCTTAAATCCATATTGGCTAGAATCCATAATTAACTAACTGTGAAATAAAACTTCTTAAACCAGCTGTAAAAACCAAATTTATTTTATGTAACTACCTGTTTTAAAATAGACAACCTCAGGTCGCAAATTGTTCTATTCCAGAACTCTCAATATTTATTAAATTTGAATATAGAGTCTTCTCAATAAAAAAATCCACACTTGCACATTTATTACACACTTTTAATACAGTCTTCAAAGAATTTATCTATTTTAGTAGTGATCATGTTGTGACTCCGAATTAAATAAGTAGCCAAACAATCCCTATTTCCGGTGACTACTGACAAATAACAATGTAGTCTCTAAATAGTGTATGATATTGTTTTATTTGCTCCTTACTTCTTGGATTTTGACAAAAGAATTAGCATTTTTAGTCATATTTCGTGTTAAATATTAATTACTCTGATAGTGTGAAGGTTTCTTAAACCCTATATATGTCCACTTTCATTTCTTGTAGCAACTTGTAGCTTATCTAATAATTGATTGCTTTTTTTTAATAAAGAGAGACACTGGATTATCGGTGTAAATTTTTAGATGTTTACTTGACAAAAGATAGGTGAAGAAAGGGAAGTACTCTTTTCCCCCTCTGTATACCCTAAAGCCTAAAATTCTTAAACATAGAAATGAACCTTAGAAATGATATTCTGAGTACCAAGAGAAGTTAAGAAATAGATTGTCAATTTGTTTGTCTCATTTTTCATATTTATATATTATATTTGTTGATTGAATATATTGATTAGCGCACTAATTTTTAATTGTTAACTAATTTATTCAAAATGAGAATTGTTATCAGAATTTATACATTTTTTTAAAAATAACTTTATTATTTTTATTTAATATCAAAATTGGAGAAAATTAAGATGGTCGTTAAGACCATTTAACGAGGCAATAATAATTAACACTGTATCAACTGTAAAGTTATATTTTTTTATACTTTGTACAGATTTGCACACTCTTAATTTTTTTAGTACATGCTTAATCACTTACAATTAGATTTCAATGTTAATTTCAGATGTCTAAATCAGCGAAATAAACACATATTGTAGGGCTTATTTTACCACCTAATTGACGATATAAAATCAATTGTCTAGAGAAGTAGACAGTCAGAACATTTTTTTTTTTTTTTTTTTTTTTTTTTTTAAGGCAAAAAACTTGGGTGGTTATCATCGCCTGGATAACGAAGAACATTCATATAATGCTCATACAATCATACACAGGTATAAAATTAAACTTTTAATTTACACACACTACAGACGATACACGATAAAAAAAACGATAAGAACAATAATCATACACTAACAACTTGTCACAGGGTTGTAAAGGGCCCTGTAACATAACAATGAATAAAACTCTAATCAACATAACAAGTAATAAATCTAAACATGGTATTTAAGTTACGTAAATGTATGTTGTTTCAAATGTTTCCAATTGCATTCAACCGATGAAGGAATGCTAACACCATATTAATGGTTTGGGGGTTATCACCCAGCATCCTCTGAATGCAATTTGGTAGACAAAACCTCTTCCGAACATGTTTCAGCTTTTCACAATCTAGAAGTAAATGTTTAATTGAAAGAAGGTTTAAGCAGTAAGGACAAAGCGGCGGATCCCCCCGACGCATCAGAAATCCGTGGGTTAACCCAGAATGGCCAATGCGTAGGCGAGAAACCACCACTTCCTCTCGACGGCTTTGGCGGTTTGACGATATCCATGGCCGAACGGTATCTTTAATTTGGCGGAGTTTATTTCCTTGTACTGCTACCCACTCTTCTTCCCACTGTCTAAACAGGGCTTGTTTTACAGAGGACATAAAGTCGGACGACATTACTCTATTCACGCTAGGCTGTAAGGAAGTGGCTTCCTTAGCAGCTAGGTCTGCTTTAGTGTTTCATGTATACCGGCGTGACCCGGAACCCAGCAAAACGTTACTCCCACCCTCAGTAGCCAAAGTCTGTGCATGGAGCACAGAATATCTTTGACCAAAAGGTTAGGAGAGTACATATCTTGAATGGATTCAAGTGCACTTCTTGAATCTGAACATATAAGAAGGTGCACCGGTGTTGCCAGTACAATATTGAGTGCCTTGAGTATTGCAAAAAGTTCTGCTGTATATACAGAAGAGCAAGATGGTAATCCATAAGTGAAGCTGTTTCCTGACAGAACAAATGCACATCCGACTCAAATAAATTATGTTCTTGAATTAGTACTAACTTCTACGTATAGTAACACCTAACTTTTACTCGTTAAATTCAATATTACTTCGTATTTTACTAGATTCTTAATATTTAATAGAATCATGTACTTATTTAAAATATAAAAAATGTTACTTATAAAAGATTTTATTTTTGAGTATTCATTTTCTTTAATAACTTTGATGTAAACGTGATATTGAAATTGTTTTAAATGCTATTCTTTTTTTATACAGTGCATATAAAATAACTAATATTTTTTTTACAATTGGATGATTTGGATTGTCCTTATGGGAGAACTCTTGTCTGATATTTTAATAATGTGTCTTGGGTGGATTTCTTTACCCTACAATTCTACTAACATTGGCTTTACTAATCTATTTATGCATGATTCTTGTAATTAATGTATTGAACTAAAACGAACTCTTATAATTGCTAATTATTTTAACTTTTCCTTTTCTCTAAATTAATTCATTTACATTTTTTCTTAATTGTCATTTAAAATATTATTATAACCCAGAAACTTGTTAAATACGCATTTACTAGTATTACTTTTAATTATTATCCCTATTTAAGTGGTTGACAGTAATTGGATAGGTTCTTAAATTATTTCATTGCAGTGGTCTTATTTGCCGTCGCAATATATAAAGAATTTCAAATTCTTATGCATTTTTGTTTAAGAAGAAATCATGACTATTTTTTTATCTCACCCAAAAAGCACATTTTAAATCTTTAAGCATTTTGGTTCCGGTGATTTGGTGTGAGCTAGTGAATCAAATCTCGGAAATATTTCATAGATATTGTGCGTTCATAATAATTGAACTTGTTAATAATGTGAATTACAAACACAATTGCGTAATAAAGCAATGGACAACCAACTATACTGCTAAAAGACGTTTGCTGTGTTTTGCCCTTTTTAGTATTTGTATTCTTTACTAGACGTTTGTATTTTAACTGATATAATTTAAAAAGCTATGAAACTCTAAAACATCTTTAATGTGTTTTATGTAAAATTAAGTATTATCAAGAGCAACGTGTAAGTATTTTTTTATAATAAATTATATATATTATTTCTTAACGGCAAAATCTGTTACACATATAATTAATCTGTCGATAGTAAAGTTATGAACTTAGATGAATTCAATAAAAATTTAAGCAATATGGAATTTGTTATTAAACAGAATGAAAGTATTTAAGGGGGTCACTGCATAGGAAAAATATTTTAGTTTTTTTGTTTTTTTATGTTGTAGTTTATTCTTTTCTGTTTACAACGATATGCAACACTTATAGAATACAAACATTTAAACCTACTTTATTTACATATGAATGAGACCATGTTCTTGGGTTTTCAGTTGAAAACTGGAACTTCAGTGTCTTCTACAGGGTTTTCCGAAAGTTTGATTTGTTTAAGGCAAATGCCCTTTATCTCAGGAACTACCAAAGGTATGTGCTTGAAATTTTGTGTGCACCCTTATCAAACCTATCCAGATTACTGGAAACGCAAATATAGTTTAAAACATAAAAATAGCTTTTTTAAAAAATATGTATATATTTTAAAAAAATTCAAAACAGGTTTTTTTTAAATCACAGTTTACTTTTAAATTAGTAAAACACTAATTTTAGAGCTTCCACTTATGTAAAAAGGCACATATTTTCAGGAAAAAACAGAATTATGATATCTTTATTAGTTGATATGAAAAAGGGACATATGTTAACATGGTGAAGATAGCAAATGAAGAAGATAGCACCGTGACCCCTTAAGCAAATCTTTTAGCTTTTATTATCCATTTATTTTTAAAACGAATGTAAACAAATATTTACTAAATTTTAACACCTATATTAAAATTATATTTTACGTATATTGTGAAATTAAAAAAAATATTACACAAATCCTTACTTATACTGTACACTTATTTATGTACTTTGCACTTTACATAATACCACGAATTAGTTTGCAATTACAATTAATAGCCAGTTTAATGTAATTTAACCACGCTTCTTCACATTGCACTCAGCATTGAATTGAATATGTATATATTATGTAATGATTTTACTTTAATTAGTTACTTTGTTTTATTTAACTTTGTCATGTTTGAAATTTGTAAACTTTCCTTTCTGCCTCTTCTATATTTAAATATTATGTCATCTTTGCTAATTGAATAAACAATATTAACTTACAAGTAAGTGACGTCCAAATATAAATATAGATTTCATTATACCATTAAAAAATTCTATATCAAACCAAAAAGCACATTATGGTTTTTATCTGTTTTAGTATTTCGTAAAAACCCTTAAATAAAACATTTAAAAGTTCTATGATTTTCCAAGTACTAAGTTTTAAAACTAACTGTTATAATTATACAAATACTGGGATTTTGAAAACAAACACTATAGATCGTTTGAATTACGAACATTTTTATAACGACACTTTCTCTAAGAATTAACACTATCTTAAAAGTTGGAAAATTGCAAACCGGGAATAATGTTTTTGAATTTAGCAAACACTAGTAACAATAGTTTAAAAAAAAATATTTACAAGTCATGTTCTGTATAAAACTACATTTATTTATAAAAAAATATCAAATAACTTTTAACAATAGAACGCCAATAGAATAGCTTGAATGGAATAAAATGGGATAGTGATAGTTATGTTTGAATTGTCACAGAGCCAAAATTCAGTGACATAACCTAATTCCATTATCCGTGTTCCAATTAAAATGAAAGGAAATGGGTTGGAAAGGTGTCAAGTACAGCGTTAGATTTGTAAGGGTTTCTCACTTTGGAATGTTCAGTGCTTTTAATACCGAATTTATTATATTACCAAACTTTAAAAAATATCTTTATATTAACTGAATTTAGATCGTTTTTAAACATTGCAGTATTTACATATGGGTATAAATTCGATTTAAAATTATTTAGTTCTTTTTTAATTAGTAAGTTAACTTATATTTATTGATAATACTGACTTCTATAATAGGAATCATCCTTCACATAAATGGAATCGATCTCCCCCATTTTAAGTTTGTTGAAAGATTTATAACTGACAATAAATAAAAACATAATACTGAATTTGTCAACTCCATTATTAAGTTGAATATCCCTCTAAAACTGTATTGGAATCTAATAAATAGTAATTTAAGAAATGAACGATACAAAATTACTTGCAAACCCCAAAATATTGGATATGCCCCCACTATGTACACCTAGAGTTATAGACAAAATGAGTGGGATGTCAGGAAATACATTGTTAGACGTTGTAACACGCAGTTGCAGTAAGGGTAAATGAAGGATCTACTTTAGACAACTTTAAGTAAAAATATATAGTGAATTTTAACATTTAAGATGACATTATAAATGTAGTTTTTTTCATTATTTAACGAAACGTGTCATATTTCAAATGACTTTATCTGGAATTACCTAAATTAAAAATATTATGTTTAGGCCTAATGCAATTTTAAATATGATAGTGGAAAATACGATAATTCTTTAAATATCTACTAAATACTAAAACCACCTAAATAAAATTGAAATGCAAACGTTGAACAATTAATTAAGGGAAAAGAATTATCTGCGACAGAATGATTAAATAGTCAGACAAAAATGTTGCGGCGATAAATACCAAACATTCACAAATGTAAATACAAGTGTAGTAATATTGAGATATAGGAATTGATATTAAAATAAAGCACCAAACCAACTACAAATGTGATTGAAAAAAATTGTTCAACAGCGAACAATTTTATGGCATAAATATGAAATGATGTCACCTTTGATTTAAAAGATTTGGTTTAACTATCAATTTATACTAACAAGGTACATGGCTGAAATTTTAGTTGTAATCATATTTGTTTTTCTTATTTTTTATGTTGATTAATTTTATTTACATCACAATAAAGGGATTAATTTTTCATATTTTTTTTTTAAATACAGAAATTAAAAAGGTAAATGTTCCAAAATTACGAAATTAATAATGCAGAAAAATTTATTGATTTAAACTATTGGCATATTAAGTGCTTAAAGTGTCCTATCATGACTAATTTAATATTACTGGTAAAATAACGAATAACTAACAAGAAAGCTATCTTAGACAACAATGATACTTAAAAGATCCGTGATGTGGAACGGCGTCGTAGAGGCATTACAGAAATTCCAATACTAACAACTTTTATTAATACAGCCATAAAATGTTTAGAATTTAGGTTCTGAAACGTAATGTCTCTCGTTTTTTGGGTAGTAGAACCGTATAAACTGGGTCCTATATTAATATCTACAATGGTTTTTAATAGAGTGCATTGTATTATAAGTACAAAATATATTGATAGTATTTACTCTTATATAATTATATTATTAATTATAATTATATTATTTACTATTTATATAATTTACAAAGCAGTACCCATTCTCAAAATAAAATGTAACTCCCCCGACCCCCATACATATTTTATTTAACGTTTACTACCCCTTTTTTAGAAATTTGTATTTTGAGTATACTATATTATATACTATTACAATACTATATTATATATATACATATATATATAATTTACAGAAAATTAAAAAAAATATATTGAATATAACTATGAAATCAGTTCATTGACTTCAATTTGATGGATCACTCAATGTCCTTAAAATACATTGTTGTTTTCCCTATAGTTTATCCCCAAAAACCATAGATTCTTTATTTTAATTGAGGAATGTGTTTTGATAATGGCTTACTACGTCAAATTGAAAAATGTGTGACAGACTGACAAAAACCGTGGTGATGCCGCTGGCGTCCCGCTTTCCTCGGTACCAACTAACCAAAAACATGAATGCAGTCAATATATGTATACAACATTCTACACATTTTATTGCATTGTTTCAAATTGTCAAAGGTAAATATTAATATAACGGAGTAAAAGGATAAATCTAATGTTAAAACCCTGCAACTCTTTTCTTTGTTACCACATGCAGATTATTGTTTTGAAAACATTTTTACAAAAATGTTCAACGTTTCAATTTCTCTGCCAAATCGCCAAGAGAGACATTCCAATGTACCACTGATACAAAATAAATCTCTCAATGATTGTTTTGTTTTGCATTTTCCATTGATATCTCTCTGAAGTGGTGTAAATAGTGTAAACATTCTACAATAGTGTGGTTTTTTTATTTTATTCTGAGCTCTGGTGTTTGGTTCTGCTTGTTGTCATGCAGGTTTTATTAATATACGTAAAGAATGTTTTTGAAATATTTTTCATGGCGAATCTGGAAATCGTTTATTATTTCTGTAGCGTTTAAATCAGTGATCAAAGGATTGAGCGATACTGGCAAAAATTATGATAGAATCACCCTGTGATGATCGACATGAGTTAGAGGACTCGAACTATTTTGTTTTATTTAGTATCCTATTGGTTTATAATATTTCTTGTAACTTATTTCCTCAAATTATATGTTAACTATAAAGGTAAAATATTTAGATTTCAATTGATATATAAAATTTACGAAATATTTGTTTCCAAATATATAACTAGAGCAAACCAAAACAAAATAATAAAATACGCCGAATTAAATTATTTTTATTTTCTTATCGCAGAGATTCAGTGCTTTTTAATGGATTTAATTTGATACACCATAATGTATGTACCAATTACACAGGTTTAATATGGTTATTAGGAGGGCTCGGGGTTTTGGCATTTTGTCCTATTATCAACAATTAATTTGTATCTTCTTACCACAGACCTTCATGGTTTTTAAAGAGCTTTCCAATGATACGTCACAAGACATTTGTAACCCTCCAGAAAAGATGTTATAATATGTATGATGGACGTATTTCATTGATATAGCAACCCATTTCAATTATGCCGAGGTGTGTCACTGCTAATTTTACACTCTGTATATATTTATGATTAACAAACAAGTTATTTTAAAATAATAGCTCGAAGCTGTTGCCGCTTTAATGTAGAAGTAAATCAGTTTTACATTATTTTTTTCTTTTGGTTTTGTTTTAATGAAAGGTTAACCCTCAATCCCTATTAACCTCTAGTAGCACACTCCCACCCATTTCATTTCTTGTTAGTATTGATCTCAACGCGCCCACATACATTATTTATACTTGACATTAAAGTTTTATAAATTATAATTTGTATTCACTCTGTAATTATTATATCACGTTACTTAAGTAAATAGATTAGGAATTTAGACGATTAAAAAGAAAAAGTTCGTAATTATAAATCAATGATATTCACTTATAAATTATAAGTTCTAAAAATGTAGAATATATTACATGGTTAGAATATTTTTTTATATTTAAGTGCAAGTATTGCACACATAACACACATTTTTTAATGTACAACTTATTGTTACCTATTTTCTCCACTTTAATTAAAACTATTAATAAAAACAGTAATAACATTTTTGATCAAATTTAAATAATTTTTTACTACTTCAAAATATGTTTTGTTATTTATATTTTTACTACATATTTTTCATTAATTCAGAAATTAATAAACTGAAATTACTATTAGTATAACATTTAATAAGTAATATTTCAATACTCTAATCAAATCTTGTTCGTCCGTATGAATATAGTGGTGACATATTACCTCCTTCAATTTCTTGGACAGATAGTATTTTAACATCCATTACCGTGATTTACAGAAAGTAACTTAGCATATGTTAACGTAATTAAACAAATAATGTATGAGAGTAATTTAAACATATCTTTAAAACGTTAAGTTAACTACACGCTGGCTAATATAAAGTTTGGAAATTTATACAAAAACTGATTATTGATGTATTTCTCAAAAAAGCATTAACCCCTTACAAATTAGATGTTAAATAAAATGTAATGTGCTTTATTACTTAACGAACTTAAGTGTGTGTGTAAACTCCATGTATATTTACAGCGATCGATGCTTAAACGTTAAAAACGTGTGCATTAGAAGTGGAATTTTATTTTGCAATTTTCAGTGTTTAAAACAACTTTTATTTATTTGTTCATAAATTAATTTAATACATAATATTATGTTTTTAGGGAAGCCAATATACGTGAAGTTTTGATAGTATTTGTATGATCGTAACGAGGCAAAGACAATACACCAGAAAACCATAATAATATAAACGGCTAAATATTTCTTACTTGATATTTGGAAATTTTCTGGCAACCACATTAACCAAACTATTAAGTAAACAAAGTCATTTTGGGTACCATTAATAATAGTATAGTAAAAGTATAATATAAAATCAAATTCATGTTTTAAATAATAAACAAAAACTTCTTGTTTCGGATAAATATCACCCCAAACACAAACACAAGTAATGTATACCTCATATGGTGGTCATGTGTTCCATTTTATTTTTGTATTTTTTTTTCACGATAGAATAATATTTCGTTACATTATGTATCCTTCTCAGTTCTAGAATACTACATGATATACGTATTTTTTAATAAAAAAGACTGACATATATTATTTTAAAACACCGTGTAACTTGCATAGCAATAGTTTCCAAATAAATAAAATTCCAAAAGCATTGAACCCAAGTATCTGAAGACCATATACAAAAGAGTCTATAATAGAATTGAAAATTCAACAAATTATTTAGCTAAATCCTAACGCACGATACTTTATTGAAACAAATTAGTAGTTTTATAATCTATATATATAAAAGCGAAATACCACTGACTCACTCATCATGATTTCTCAAAAACTACCGAACGGATTGAAATGAAATTTGGTATGTAGCTTCCTCTAGGGCCATAGGTGCTCACTAAGAAAGGGTTTCAAAAAATTCGAAATTTTAGGGGGGGTTTGGGGGAATCAAATTTATTAAATCACGATTTCTGCAAAATTACCGAACAGATTGGAATGAAATTTGGTATGTAGCTTCCTCTATGGTCATAGGTTCTTACTAAGAAAGGGTATGAAAAGTTTCGAAATTTTAGGAGGGGTTTGGGGGGATTAAAGTTACTAAAATGATAATTTCAGATCTTTTATTATTATGACAATAGTGCTTTTACTATTTAAGATCTATATATATAAAAGCCAAATACCACTCACTGACTGAACACTTAAAAAGAATACAATTACGTTAAAAAGACTGAAAATACCAACCACGACGGGAAACGCCGTACGGGTCAGCTAGTATAAGATAAATAGACGTTTCTCTAAATCACTATAAGGGTAACGTGCATTTGTAATGTTGGTTAAACGTAATTGACATCGTATTGAAGCCAATCACGTGATAGATTCGTGAGTAAGGACAATGAATGTTCTCTATCTAACAGTTATTCGATTTAAGAGAGAAGGATTTAGCGACATTTCTTTTCTAGTTAAATTACTTTCAGTCTATGTTCATTACATTACAAAGTGCATTTGCATCTTTTTACTTGTACAAACCTCGTTTGCTCTATTTTTCAAACCGTTTTAAACATTTTGTTTTACATTATTATCACGATTTGATTTTGATTTAGTAGATTAAAAGTCTGAAATATTATTAAAGAATTATAATTTTCATAATTCTTTAAAAAAGTTCTATTTTCTTCAAATACATTAAAACGTTTTTGGTCACCATTTTTATCTTTGTATTAAGGGTTTGATTACTTTAGTAATAAGAAAGAAACAGAAGTAGATATAGTGTAGTTTTTTTAATACATGATTATTGTTCCAATGATTGTTTGGAACATAGACCTACTACTTTTCTTAATCCTTAACGTATTTTATGGGTTGAATATCTACACTAAAGTTTCTCCGTTTAATAAAGTGGTAGATAAATTTATTACCATAAGGAGGTATAATTTATAAATTGTATTGTGTTTTAATTTCAATGGAATGGTTTTTCATATGGAGAGTTTTAATCTGTTAATGTTTCTCAAATATTACTGAAACTAATAAAAAAATTTTGAAAAGCGTGTGATCACTAAATGCACTTATATTAGTATTAGTCATAAAAATAAACTGGATCTAAATATCAACAAGAAGATCAACAAAAATAGTTTTTATGACAAGTGTTTGACATAAATCTATGAATCGTTTTGTCAAAATAAAGCAGCATTAAAAAATATCTTTTTGCTATTTCTTATTAATTTTTTGATTATACAATATAAATAACAATTTTCAACAAATATTCCATGGTTTCAATATAGTAATGGGTTCATAAAACAACAATTTAATTTGTTGTTTTAATTTAATAAAGTGAGTGTATTACGAGTTCGACTATTTTTTATTTTAAATATAAGACTAGATTTTAAACTAAAATATTTAAATGAGGACGAACACTTAATAGTTGTGTATTAGGTATTAGGTTAGTGGTTTTCTGAACACCTCTGACTTGTTTATTTTAGCAAGCGATGACAAACGAAATCAGTTATGTAAATCAGTGGCTATTTATTTATATGTTTGTAGATTTTATAATACCAATATATCCATTATTTGTATGACAGTTGGAATTATTTATTTTTTTACACTATTATTGCATACGTTAATAATACGTGAGAAGTATTTAAGAACTGATGTTAAAATATAACCTTGGTAAAAACGTAGTATTCATGACACTCTAAATTTGGCAAGACTCCTATTTAAATGCAAATCGAACCATACTCCAAGTCCATGTGCACGAGGACCTGCCATTTCTTTTAGTTTTTAATAGTGTTCCCTATGTTTTAAGTACACAAAATATCTGTAGTATTTATTATAATTTACAAAGCAGTACTCACTCAAAAAATATAGCACCAACCCACAACATACATATTTAGTTATGAATACGTAGCATTAAATACATTGCAGAAAGAACTGTGTAGTTTTAGATAATATATTGTAGACAATTTGTACCTGACTATTGATGGTGGATTTTATTTAATTCTAAGGGCACAAAGAGAGGACTTTAAGTTACAATAAAAATTAAACCTGAGTGGTCAAACCAAAATTTGATTTACAGCCTAGATTTATTAACATTCGTTATTACATCTTGCAGCAGAATGGGCAAATTTATATTTATTTATTTGTTTGTTTGTTTTAAGAATGTCTTTAATTAAGAGCTTTTAAAATTTCTTAATTCCCTTTCATCATGTAAAATTTATTTGAAATATGTTGCCACGTTTAACAAATACAGAACGTTAACCTCAGCACAGATTTTAAGGATCAATTCCATAGTTATTCTAGGTCGATCTTCGTACAAAACTGGAAACTTAAGGTTAAGAACTACAATCGTCAAAATAGTAATAAAGATTATTATTATTACACTATTATCATACCTGTTTCTACACATTCTGTTTTATACTTTGGGGATATATGAAGTAATTGTAACATCTTTTATACAGCGAATTAAAAATAGTACCATGTGTACAATAACAATTCCAAGGTGGTGTGATTATGCTCGTTGATGAATTAATCAAGGACTGTATTATAAGGCACGAGAAAAGGGTATACAATATGTAAATGTAAAAGCAATACGGTTGCTCAACATTGGAATAAATATACCAGGTGTCTTAAAAGTTCCACCCTCCCCCTTTAACTTTTGTGTTTTTAAAACAAACAAATATCCTTTGGGAAACGATACTAACTTAGCCCAAAGTATCTTTTGAATCAATCGGAAATTTTGAGTGTACCCTGAAAATGGGGGATTTTGGGGGCAACTCAAAATTTCTAATTGGGAAGTGTGGTCATGTGATACCTCATTTTAAAGGTCAATTTAAGACTAGGAAATTGACATAATGAAAAAAAAAATCGGAACACCCAAAACAAAATGGCGGCCCTAATCGTGTTGAAATAAATCGACATGAAGTTGAGCTATATCTCGAAAAGGAGAGTTTTTAGAAAATTGTCAAGAGACAAAAATTGTTTATTTCAAAGTGCTTGGCCTAAAAAATTGCTTTAAAATTGATTTCGTAAATTTTATTTAATTTTTTTTTTTTAATGTTCTCAGATTTAGGAGTTGACTTAACATTTACGAAATCGATTTGGAAGCAATATTTTAGGTCAAGCACGTTGAAATAAACATTTTTTGTCTCTTGAAATTTTTTCTAACTTTGAAAATACATTGATTTTTTTTATCACAGCTACGTTCACATTAATTTAAATAATAATATATAACGACAAATTTACTCTAAAATGTTTTAGGTATTCATTAATACTTTTCCAGACTACATTTTCGAGATTCCTTCCTCATTATAAAAAATAATCATTTGTCATGTTTCTTCCTTTTACAATAAACCTAATGCACTTCCAAATTAAATGGTAGTTTAAAAATAAATCATCTTCACTTAAAGGCTGGGATCTGTACTGTGGAATGAGGCTATACAATAATTAATTGATTATTCGACCATTCTTAAAAGTTGAACTTTTGTCAACTATTGTCTTCTGTCGTATTTATTAATTTTTGTAATTTGCAATAAAGAAAGGGAACCAAAACAATTTAAAATACTTTTTATTTACACAAATATATTATGATTAGCATTATCATATTTAAAATCTTGAAATTTATTTCACGCATTTTCAAAGAAACCTTCCATTCCATTCATAGAAAATAAAGGAAATCATTCAAGCCTGTAATGGTTTTAAAAAAATTGTATTGTAAAACTTGATAAAAATATATTTAATTATAAATATGACATACAATAGTCAGTACATATTTATGTACGAAGGTATTATGTACTATTATGTACTTCAGGCAACACTAATATTGTTTTTAATTCTGTTGTAATATAACGTTCTACACAATATTGCAGTTGTTTTACTATTGTTTATGTTGTTTACTGTAATTGCATTAATTTACATTGTTAAATGATTTACTAATACTGATTTTGATGTTACAACTTTCCATGTTAAATCATTAAACTCAAATAATAAAATTGTAAAAGCTGTACTCTTTTATTCGTTTTTATAGTACAATACAGAGTAGTAATATACACAATATTTTATCTGCTTAAATTCAGTGCTTAACATTAAGTTAAACTCAAAGAATTTCAGAGGACTTGGATGGATTCACAATTGCTAAATTGTTGAAAATACAATATTATAATAAGTTCTTCTTCACTATATTTACCTACATACATATATTACTTTTTTAAGTTCTTGTCAAATAATTCGATATCCAATAAATCGAGTTTTTTATCCCCCTAAACTAATTATAAAATCCAAACAAATGATTTCTTGTTTAAAACGTAGTTTAGTAATTTGTCAGTGTCCAAAATTAGGTTCCTGTTAAATAGGTTCTTGGACACTGATTAATGGGCAAACAGTGTAATCCTATTGATTTGCTTCAAGTCCACCGCGTGTGAAGGAAGCATGGTTTAAATTGAATAGAAACAAAATTACTGTTTGTTTGTTGTTTTGTTTGCAACACTGTACCTTGATTTACCTTTGAACACTCAAACCGAATACAATTGTATGAGCACAGTAAACAATACCCCACAAGTGATAAAAAATTAAACCTAAAGAATAATCAGTTATATGAGGTTAAAACTTGCATTATAATTGTTCTGTGCAATAACTTTTAAATTGTAAGAAAATATTGTTAATTTCCGCGGTTTAAAGTTTGTTAAAGGGTATATACACGAGACATCATTAGAGAAATCCAGTGTTTAGTTTGTTAACCAATAGTGTTTAAGCTAACGTGATCAACCTGTATATAAAACAAGTCATATTTTGTATGAATACTAAATTAAAACTCCATATTGTATATATTTTAACTATCCAATTTATGTGAAAACTCCTCTGTGTGTAATTGGAACCTAACAGGTTTTATGTAAAACTGAAATGATTCAGATAGAATAAGTATAGATATGTCCCCGTTAGGAGTGCCCGTGAATACGGACATAAAAATGATGGGGCCACGTAATGCGTTATTGTAACACACACAGTTGCGATAATGTTATATAGGTCAAAATAACAAAGTCTTAAAATGTATTATGAAATTATTTTTCATTTCTTGCTTATTTCACAAAACATAGTTCACACGACTTTAAATACAAAAATCTTAAGACTGATTTGTAAAATTAGAAATATTAAATGACTTGTTTAATGTGATTTAAAATAAAGTCATCAACAGTATGGCTTGATCAGAAATTTTGTATTCTAACATCTCTTAAGTTCTGTAGTTTGTATATTAAAAGCACTTAAAATAAAATTTATAACGCATACAAAAATGGTAATATAAAGAGAGAAAATATATTTGTGACTGACTGAAGCAGGTATGACATCTTTTTTACTCCGATAAATATCTAGTCTGTAGGCCTACACGTAGAAAATCAAGAGTAATAACAGGGATCTATAAAAACTGATATCTATATTTTATAAAGCTGAAATACCACTGACTGACTCACTCATCACAGTATCTCGAAAACCATCCCTCCTAGGAATGTGGAATTTGGTACATATATTGATCATAGGCCATAGATTTGCACTAAGAAAGAATTTTTAAATATTTCGCGTTTAAGGGTTGAAACAACCCCTTAAACCATAAATATTGTTTGTTTTATATCTCAAAAACCATACGGCCTACGAACGTGGAATTTGATACTCAAATTTTATTACTCATAGGTGCTAGAGGCGCACCAAAAAAGGATTTTAAAATATTTCGCGTTTAAGGGTTGAAACAGCCCCTGAAACCATAAATATTGTTTGTTTTATATCTCAAAAACCATATGGCCTAGGAACGTGGAATTTGCTCATAGGCCTTAGATTTGCACTAAGAAAGAATTTTTGAATATTTAGCGTTTAAGGGTTGCAACAACACCTGAAACCATAAATATTGTTTGTTTTATATCTCAAAAACCATATGGCCTAGGAACGTGGAATTTGCTCATAGGCCTTAGATTTGCACTAAGAAAGAATTTTTGAATATTTAGCGTTTAAGGGTTGC